>JAKCPI010011678.1:0-32236 GCA_023213315.1 Euborellia annulipes | reverse complement strand
TAATTATCGTTGGAGATACAAAAAAAATACTACTAGTACTTTTTGGCTAATTTTGATAAAAAGCTCATTTTTTCACGCTCTAGGGAGGTGTCTAACTTAAATATAAAATTTCAACCTTCTAGCTCAATTTCTTCATACTTTAAATTGAACACAGACAGACACACACACACACACACACACAGAGGCAGACCATGCCGCGAGAAAAAAATTTTCCTGCCTTGCGGAAAATTTTTTCCCCCTCCGAGTAAATCATTTCACCTTTTTTCTTTTTTTAGCAAAACCTAAATTTTTTCCGTCTCTTTTTTGGAAAAAGTAGAGATTTTTCGCGCTGCGGAAAATTAACATTTATCGAAGCCATGTAAATAATTATTCAAAGAGTAATACTTCTACACAAAAAAAATCTGGTGTGACAAGCACAGAACCTGGCCGAAGGTAAGAGTGTGTGTTCTTGTGCGACCATTACACTAGATGTTGTTCAGGATTATTATTATTATTATTATCTACCTTTCTCAATTACTCGATATTTTTTATAAAAAATTTCTTAATCAAAGAATGATTAATCTTGGAAATATCAAATTTCTTTTTTTTCTATAACTGTCTATTGATTTATCAACATAACTAGATCTCTCTCTCTGTCTCTGTCTGACGTTTTAAGAATGAGGACATGAACTTTTTCTCTCTCTCTCTCTCAGTTCAAATCCTCCCTCCTCATACTAATGTCACAATATTCCCTTTTTATTATTTAGATTAAATTCCGATAACGAAGACAGAGAAAGAGAGAAAAAAAAAAAGAGCGACTCGTAGATTAAGAGAAAGATTTTTTATATTGATAAAATATATATATATACCTAACCTATATAAAATATATGAGTAAACCAATAATTTAGTTTCAGAAAACGAATTAAAAAAAAAAAACTTAGACTATCTATCTTTATTTTTTTTTTTTTTTGAAAAATTCATTTTCTTATAATTGTTTTCCGGAATACAAGGCAAGTGCGCTACCAACTATGCCAAGCCCGAGGGCTTCGGAATACTTTAAGATAATTTTTGGTTATGAGCTTAGAACTCCTTAATGACCTTAAATTCTATTAGAATTAAACCAGGTAATTGTTTTTTGGGTGGGGGAGATAATTGTTATTTACTTTTATAATTAAAGATTTTTACTTTCTCATATATAATTGTATATTCTTTAGAGAGTCTTTCGATATCAGCCCTTTTGGAAATTTGCATTACATTTACACAGTGTCCTGTTAGAAGACCGCCTATTGGCCATAATTAGCTTTTATTTACAGAGATGAATCACTTTACATTTTGTTCCCGTTTGTACTGTGATGAACTTTTTCGCTTGTCTTAAGGGGGCTCCGGAGCGAAGAGGTTACGCATGTTTTTCCCGATAAGATGGCGTAGTGTGTCATAAAAAGTATGCCCAAAAAATCAAGTAATTCAAAAAATTTGCCAAGAGATGTCAGAATGGTAGCTAATAATATTTAATGCATTTGGTTGATTTTCATTGATCTTTTAACAATAAATACTTTATAAATGTTATTATATATTATGTATCTTTTATAAAAGCATAAAAATATATAAATATAGGCCAAAAGGAGATCAGCTGTTAGACTAGCCTGACATCTATTGCAAGAATGCTGAACTAATTTGACAGTTGGTTTTTAAATAAATCATCTAAGCTTATTTTAAAAATTTCTTAATTAATATGTGATTAATAATAACAATAAATTCATTTTTAAATTTAAAAAAAAATTAAAGATTATTGAGACAGATTGTTTTTTTGTATTTGCTTGATAACAAAAAAATTAATTACGATAATTTTTTAATAAGTCATTAAAAAATTTATAGCTCGAAGTCCGAATAATCTCTTATGAATTTAATCTCATTAAAAAAAAACCCGCATTGAAAAATAGTCTAGTTTTTTTTTTAAGTACGTTTAGACGTCGCTCCTGAACCCCTTAATTTATTATTTTTGTGTTTTTGTTTACAATATTGATGATTCTGGCGGATAAGTTTGACTAGAACTGAAGCAACCGGCCCTTAAAGGAATATTTGATTACTACTATCATCTACCTGGCCTTGTGCATATTTTTTTCTTCGATTTAGTCTCATCTAAAAAAAAAAACTTAGCGCAATTTACTTAAAATAAATCTCACGAATGCCCCATCCTTGGCAATAATTTAATTGTGGCCTAATTCCCGTGAATGATTATGAGTTTTGAATATTAAAGACCTATGAATTGGTCATTTTTCAAAACAAATATCCAATTTACGCAACATAATACACCTTGAACAACTTGAATTCACTTTTTTACATTTTTTTTTTAATTAAAATAAAAATATTGCAAGTTTTAGAGATTTTTTAAAAATATTAATCTTAAGGTTGTTCGGATAGTACATCGTAAGTCATAATAGAATCTAAATTTTTTTTTAAATAAAATTAAAAATTTGAATGCCAAAATTTCTTTTATTATAATTTAGTCGTGACCTATCATAGTTTATAATTGGATTAAGTTAATAATTTAATTACCAAAAATAATAAATGAATGACTTTCGACTTGAGTAGTTTTTCACGTAATATAGAACTGGCAACATTGCATTCATCAACTATCTATTTTAAATCTTAAACGCCTTAAATTTTATTTTATTTAATATATTACAATGTTTAATGCAAATCAGTTTAAACACAATGGACGATTTGCGAGAAAAAATATTGTAAAATTGAAAAAAAAAATGTATCTGACATAGAGATAAGACACTTATGTTATGCGACGTTGCCAGGCTGGTCTGACTCTCGAGAATTCATTATTTTTAAATATTAGCGACTGTCATTTTTGGAGAATTTTTTTGACTTTCTTGTTAAAATATCTTTAAAAGCGGTCAGAAGAAACTTTTTGATTTTATTTTTAACATATTCCTCGGAAGTGAATTAATAAAATGTAAGTTTTTTTGTTTTTGTATCATTTGCACAGATGCCTATATAATTCGATATGTGTGCGTTTCGTCGTTATTCCCCATAGGCTACATGTTAAATTTCAATTTTTTAAAAATTAATTACACGATAACCCTGTGTCAGATCTGCTTCAAAATTTTATTTTATACGTATTTGATAGTGATTAATAACATATTAAAAAATTAGCTTTTAATCTACTCAAGTGCTTTAATGTCCGAACAACCTTAATTAAATTTGATAATTTTTTAAGCTCTTGGAAAGTGGAATTTTCTTCTTCTTGTTTTGACATATCAACTTCTCTCTCTCTTACTTAAAAGTAATATATATTTTTTTCACATCTGTATTTTTTTAAAATCCCGTTTTGATTTTTCTGACCAAATGAATCATTCGTTTTACTCAAGCATTTCAAGTCTTTGATTTTTGACCTTAAACACATTTATCTCTCTCTCTCTCTCTCTCTCTCTCTCATGAATGTAGAAAGAGAGGGAGAGAGCAAATTGGAAAGGAGAGAAGGCGGAGTTGCTGCTCACTAGTAAGATTATTCGACGGTAAACCTAAAAATGAATATTTTATATCATTTCTAATTTTTATTATTTCTGTTCACAGGGTTGAATATTGTAATAATTTATTTGTGATTTCTTTCCTCCCCTGTTTTGGGGTTTGGAAATTCATTTTCGTTAAATTAATACATTTTAATTTAATTTACAGATTATTTTAGTATATAAGGATAATTTTTTTTATTTCACTCCTCAAGCCGTAGGGTAAAGGGCCCGGTTTGCAAAATTTTTTTACAAAATACATGTATACTTAAGGGGGTTCAGGGGCGTCGTCTAAACGTACTTTAAATAAAACTAGACTTTTATAAGGAATTTTTTCAATGCGGGTTTTTTTTTTAAATGAATTAAATTCATAAGAGATTATTGGGACATCGAGCTATAATTTTTCTAATGACTTATTAAAAAATTATCGTAATTAATTTTTTTGTTATCAAGCAAATACAAAAAACGATCTCTCCCAATAATCTTTATTTTTTTTTTTTTTTTAATTTTAAAAATGGAATTTATTGTTATTATTAATCACTTATTAATTAAGAAATTTTTAAAATAAGCTTAGATGATTTATTTAAAAATCCAACTGTCAAATTAGTTCAGCATTCTTGCAATAGATGGCAGGCTAGTCTAATAGCTGATCCCCTTTTGGCCTATATCTGGCCTATATTTATATATTTTTATGCTTTTATAAAAGATACATACCGGTAATATATAATAACATTTATAAAGTATTTATTATTAAAAGATCAATGAAAATCAACCAAACGCATTAAATATTATTAGCTATCATTCTGACATCTCTTGGCAAATTTTTGAATTACTTGAAATTTGAGCTTACTTTTAATGACACACTACGCCATCTTACCGGGAAAAACATGCGTAACCACTTCGCTCCCGTAGCCCCTTAGGCTTATTAGAGTTGTCCAAAAAATGTGATATCTGAAATCTGAAAACACATACCCCTCATTTTGTTCCTTTATTTAAGTAAAATTTACCTGCAAAATTTTAGACCAATTGGACAACTTTTACCTGGCAAGTTGATAGGTTTCCACTAAATTTGACTATTAACACCTGTAACTCCTTAACAGTTGGTCAAGCAAAAAAAAAGTCATCAGTAATATTTTGAAGAGCATTAAATTTACTAAAAAAAATCCTTTAACATTTTTTGCACCACGGGGCGTGGTGTAGAGGTTAGCGTGCTAACCTCATATACCAAACGTCGCGGGTTCGGACCCCAGGCAGTCCGATGATTTTATTTAAGCCATCTGGATACCAGATGGCTTAAATAAATACCTGGACCCTAATATATATAAATTCATAAATAACGGTTATCGTAAATGTCTTATATGGCCTGAGCTGCCGAAAAGACAGTGTGAATGTGTGTGTGAGTGTGAGTGTGAATGAGAAAAAGTGTGGTTTAAAAAAAAAAAAAAAAATTTTTTAGTAAAACAAACGGTTTTCACTGTATAGTCAAAAAATCGAATATGGTTGAGAGCATGTCAGATTGACTTTCAAATAACACAAAATGAAATTTTTTTTTCGAACCCCGAAATAATTTCTTCAGATTATTAATTGAAAAGTCCTTCTGAATGCAAATATGACCTCCGTTTTCCCCCACCACTTACCGTTTTCGGGGAAGCCTCCTACTTATTTCCACCCCCTTTTCGTTAATCTTAGGGCCATGAATTGAATTTGGGGGGATGAAAAGAAATATTTTAGCCTTAAACTTTCTTCAGAAGGTCTAGAGAGGTGAGAAGTTCAAAAACATAAACATTAGGATGCTTATCAGAGTTTGTTAAATTCTCCAGAATTCGTTCTCCAGGTTATATACAGTAGTTTTTCCAGTCAAAATTTGAATTTGCTAAACAATCCTTATACTAAATAAATGAAGCTAATAAATAATAAGACGAAAGAGGCTCAATAAATGGATGCTACTCTCTGTCCTTGGGCAGATACAGATAGAAAAAAAAAAGAAGATTGAAGGCCTGAGGCAAGGAACGTTTGGGTTTGCGTGCTTAAACGATCTAAGCCCCCGTTTAAGTAGTTAACCCTACTCTCCTTTTCTCCCATCAAAGAGAAAGAGAGAAACAAAGAAATCTTCTCATTCATGAAATGAAAACTTAAAACGCTTATGCCCAGTTGCACCAACTAGTCTCAGATCTTGGCTTGGTCAAGTCCGTCTTGAACTCAAGTCTCAGCTTGAGATTTAAAACGTTGCACCAATGAATCTTCAAATGATCTTACCCAAGCTGCCTTTAAGAAAAAACAACATCTGGCAACCTCGCATTTTTGTTACAAATTAGCCACTAGGCGGCACTGCAGGACAACAAAAAACATATTTGCTAACCAAAATCTGACCAAAATAAAAATAAATAAATAATCAGCTTAATCTGTTTTATCAAATTCTGTCAACAAAAAAATATTAACAAATTTTAATAAGTGAAGTATTTCTAGGTCCTCCCTCATTGGGGAATAAAAAAAAGAGAAAAATTTTGATAATATATTTTTCTAGACAAACTATTGAATGGAATGGTACAAAAAAACACAAACAAATTGTAAGTTAATCTACAGTATTTTTTTTTTTTAATTTAAAATAAATAAATTTACTTACTTTTTGTTTGACGTTTTTCTGCCACTTCAATTCAATCAACTTTTAAATCTATTATTTTTAATATCTATTTAAAATATTTAATATAATATATTATATTTTTAATAATGGGTTTATTTAATTAATAAACAAATTAATAATTTAATTTAGGCTAATATTTTAATTTAATTTAATATATTAATAAATTTAACAGTAAAAACATATTTAATATATTTATTTAAAATCATATTGAATTTTGACAGATATATTTTGAAAATACGAGGTTATGTTCAAAAGCTTCTCTGTCAATTATAACATTATGCAAACATCAAAATCTTCACCTCCGATCAGCTCCATCCACACCAATATTCACGTTTTCTATTAATATCTTGAAGTAACCAATTTATACCGATTAAAAACAGTTTAAACTTTTACACACCGTCTATGCTTCAACAAATTTTATTTCGAATTTTTTATATATAATATAAATATACCTGGTAAATTTTTTAAAAATTCTTGACAGGCAGTATGAAAATATAATTTTTTTTTTAAATAATAACAATAAGATTGATTAATTAAAAAAAAAAATATATATTCTAAGGGATTATATAGATAGTTGAATAGATAAAATGTCACAATTCTCCTTTTAGGTTACGAATTCAGGCTGAGAGGGACTTAAGTCGCCAAATTTGACTACTTGAGATGTAAGCTCAAAATCAGGACTTAAGTTCGTATTAAATGTTGGTGCAACACTCTAAGTTCAAATGTAAGATGTAAGACGATCTTGAGACTTGAGATATGTTGGTGCAACTGGGCATTAAAAGGTCTTCTTTCTTATATAATTTTTACTTTCTCGTACCCTATATATGAAATATATAGGAGAGAAAGTATTTTAAATTCAAACTGTTTTGAACGTTATCTTGAATAAATTACTCTATTATATTGCGTCTTTCGATATTAAAAGTTCTATTTATGACATTAAGAAAACTAGATTGGAAAAGAAATATTCCGAAATTTATTAAAAATATATACAAAAATCTGGTGTGACTAGACACCAGATTTTTTGTGTCAACATGTATTTAGTTACCGACAGTAGGGTACAATTGAATTCAAGATGTAAAAATCTGGTGTGACTGGCGCACAGCACACAACTTTCTCTTACCTTCGGTAATCGAAATTTGTGTTCTGTGCTTGTCACACCAGATTGTTTGTGTCGACATATATTTAGTTTCCGACAGTACAGTACATTCGATTTTCAAGATGTAAAATTTATAAGTATGAGAAAATATTTATATATTGTTACCATGGCAACCATTTCTCCTATCCTTCCCTATGAAGTACAAGAGTAAAGTGGTCTTCAGAAGATTTCAATCGCAAAATGAGAATATACATTTTAAAGAGCATCTAAAAAATAATTGATTTTTGAATTTAAAAAAAAATCGTTGGAGCAAATTTTGAGAAAATCGAAAAAAACTGAAAAAGTACATCAGTAAAGTACTAGTACTCTTTGGCCGATTTTGATTAAAAGCTTATTTTTCCGGTCCCGGGGGTGTTTAACTTAAATATAAAATTTCAACCTCATAGCTCAATTCCTTCATGCTTAAAATTGAACACACACACACACACACACACACCCACCCACAGACAGACCATGTCGCGAAAACCACTTTTTTGGATTCAGGGGACCTCAAAACGTGAAGATCTATCAAAATCTCGACATCGAATTTTTTGACATGAATCCAATACTTTCTCTCTATATATATATTACATATATACATAGGTAAGAGAAAGTAAAATTTATAAGTATGGGAAAATATTTATATTTTGTTACAATGGCAACCATTTCTCCTATCTTTCCTATGAAGTACAAGAGTAAAGTGATCTTCATAAGATTTCAATAGCAAAATGAGAAGCAAAATTTAAAGAGCATCTAAAAAATAAATGATTTTTGAATAGTGATGAGAAGTGGCTGTAGATTTTAAATTGGGTCTAGGAGACTTTGCAGCCAAGGAATTGAATAAAAAACTTTTATTTAATTGTTAATCGTCGACGTTTCGGTCTCAAATCACGACCTTCCTCAGGACGATTAATTGTTATAATACAAGATTAACAGTATTATATGTAATTATCATTGTAAATTATACAATATTTATTTAATGTATTAAATGCAAGTGACTTACTTTTAATACATATAGATTAAATAAATATATAATTTACAATGATAATTAAATATAATACTGTTATTCTCGTATTATAACAATTAATCGTCCTGAGGAAGGTCGTGATTTGCGACCAAAACGTCGACGATTAACAATTAAATAAAAGTTTTTTATTTAATTCCTTGGCTGCCCAATTGATTTTTGAATTTTAATCAAAATCGTTGGCGGAATTTTGAGAAATCGAAAAAAAAAAAAACTAAAAAACTACATAAGTAAAGTACAAGTACATTTTGGCCGATTTTGATCAAAAGCTTATTTTCACGCCCTAGGGGGTTGACTAACTTAAATATAAAATTTCAATTTCCTAGCTCAATTCCTTCATGCTTTAAATTGAACCCAGACAGATACACACACAAATACAGACAGACCATGTCGCGAAAACCACTTTTTTGAATTCACGGGAGTTCAAAACGTGTATTTCCATCAAAATCTCGACATCGAATTTTTGACATGAATCTAATACTTTCTCTCTCTATATTAACAATATATAGAGGTAAGAGAAAGTAAAAGCAAAAATGATTTAATTAAAAAATAAAAAAATTTTCGATATTATTGACAACTAAACTAATCACTAAATGATAAATGATATCAACTTTAAAATTTGTATTTTTATCACCGATAAATCAATATTTTTACTTGATCTCGATATCTCGGATAATATTTAATTAATTTTAAAAGCCGACTAATCATAAATTTTTCACTTCTCTCTGGGAAAGTCCACCTTTTATAATGATCTAATATGCGGTAGGTTCCGCCACTGAAAAGCAGGCCGGGGGGGGGGAAATAAAATATCCTTCAATTCAGGAGATATTCTTGTTGGTTATTTTTATTTTATTTTTTTTTTTTAATACAAGATAGGCATCAGGCATATCGAGTTGGATGAATAATGAATGGATGAATGAATGAATAACCTGAAGCTCTCCTCTTCTTTTAAGATTAATACCTCTTCCTGAAATATCGAATGACGCCCGATTGCTCAGTTGAGATTTGGAACAAATCACATTTGGAAATTTTAGGAGACTCTCTCACACCTTCTCTCTCTTCCGGGACACACAAAAAAAGGTTGATTTTATCTAATGATCTATCTTTGGTGAATATTCAGACTAAATGATCTTTTTTGGTTCATAATATTAATATCTTATCTTTTCTTTTATATATATAATTCTTCTGTACGTGTGTATGTGACTGAACTCCTCCTAAACGACTGAACCAATTATGATGAAATTTTCTGTGTATGTTTGTGAGAATCCCGGACAGGTTTTGTTTCACAAATAACAATAAGTTAATGAGTAATTAACCGTTAAAATAAGAAAAAAATAAAAATTAGGAGAAATAGTTGCCATGGTAACAAAATATAAATATTTACCCATGTTTACGATTTTTTTTATTTATTTACATTTTGAATTATAAAATATCGGCGTAAATTTTTTGTTTGTGTATCGGGAGAGTCCCGGAAAGGATATGATTCACAAAAAATCTTCAGTTCATGAATAATTAACCTTTAAAATAATCTCTATATATAAAAATGGAAAGGGAAAAATGTTTGTATGTACCGGTATGTCTATGTTTTATAGAAATCCACAATTTTCAATGAAGGCGAGCAAGGGGGGGTCCAGGGGCCGCAGCCCCCTGGCTAGGCGTAAAGCCCCGCCGAAGGCCATCTGGTATCCAAATGGCTTAAATAAAATCATCGGACTGCCTGGGTCCGAACCCGCGACGTTTGGTATAGGAGGGAGGCGCGCTACCTACTACGCCAAACCCGGGGGCCCACGTAGAGTTGCCTAGGGACAATTGTGGTGGGATCCAATATTCCAATCCAGTGCCTGCTTGAGGATTTGATTACATAAAATAAATATTTTTATTGATTGAAAAAATCCCTCTCCCCCAGGATTTGAACACGGATTTTCTTTGTAAAAGCATACACCCTAGCCTGCTACACCTGCTACCACATCCATTTGTTCAATAATGATCTTTAATTCTTTAATGCCTCCTCTCCAATGAAGAGATTTTAACAAATGCCAATATTGAAAGTCCTAAAGCCATGGGGCTAGACCCCCAATAGATATATTAAACCTACAAGTATCGTTAAAAGTCTTAAATGGGCTAAGTTGCCGAGAAGACTATGTGAATGTGAGTGTGAATGAGAAAAAAGTGTGAATGCTTAAAAAAAACAAACATGAGGCGCCGGTTTGGATTCCAGGCAGTCGAATGAATATTTATTTATATCATTTGGAAACCATATGATACAAATAAATGTGCCTGAACCTCCACATTTGATTTCTAATTAAACAATGAATATGTGAACGTTATTTGCAAATAAATATTTATTGGCTGCTTCTGCCCAATATTATCCATCTTTATAATAACAAGTAATTGTCGAAATACGTATTAAGTGTTAATTTTTACTTTCTCTTACCTATGTATATATGTAATATATATATAGAGAGAAAGTATTGGATTCATGTCAAAAATTCGATGTCGAGATTTTGATGGATCTTCACGTTTTGAGGTCCCCTGAATCCAAAAAGTGGTTTTCGCGACATGGTCTGTCTGTGGTGTGTGTGTGTGTCTGTCTGTCTGTCTGTCTGTGAACAAAATATCTCAAGAACGAAAAGAGCTAGGAGGTTGAAATTTTATATTTAAGTTAGGCACCCCCCCTGAGACGTGACACGAAGCTTTTGAACAAAATCGGCCAAAAAGTACTAGTACTTTACTGATGCACTTTTTCAGTTTTTTTCGATTTTCTCTAAATTTGCTCCAACGATTTTTTTTTAAATTCAAAAATCAATTATTTTTTAGATCTTCAATAAAATGTATATTCTCATTTTGTGATTGAAATCTTCTGAAGACCACTTTACTCTTGTACTCCATAGAAAAGATAGGAGAAATGGTTGCCATGGTAACAAAATATAATTATTTTCACATACTTAAAAATTTTACATCTTGAATTCAATTGTACCCTACTGTCGGAAACTAAATACATGTCGACACAAAAAATCTGGTGTGACAAGCACAGAACACAACTTTCGATTACCGAAGGTAAGAGAAAGTTGTGTGCTGTGCGCCAGTCACACCAAGATTTTTATTTAATAAAACCTTTGAAACAAACTAGTGTTGAATTTGTATATTTAATTTTAATTTACAAAATGTTTCAACGAGAACCAACGGTCGAAAGTTTAAATCTTATTATCCGTCTGTTATTTGTAATAACCCACAAATTTGCTTTTTTTTCAAGCAAACTAAAAGGTTATACTTCAGAAACTTTCAATTGTCATTGAAAGGTTTTATTACTGCTGTATTTTACATACCATCAAGAGAAAAGATATTGGACAATATGGCGGCTACCTGCCATTTGAGCCTTATGGTAGGTAGCCGCCATATTGTCCAATATCTTTTCTCTTGATGGTATATCTGATAAACAAGTTGGTAATGCACCTTTAAATTACCGAAAGTAAGAAGAAATTATGTGATGTGCGTCACTCCCCTCCTCTGGAACCGCTCTTGATAGACATCCGATCGAACTCTTGCTTATCAGACAGAGGGTTATGAAATAAATTTTCGCTCTACATTAATAAAATTGCTCATTGTTGTTTGTTCGGTGGTCCGATTGTTGAATTGGGACGCTCTTTTTCATAAATACAAAGACAACATTTGTCAAGATGCAATCTGACCTCAGGACAATGGACCCAGCTTCTTCTTCTTCTTCCAATCGATCGGGAAAACTAACATAAATAATAAATAAAACTATGATTTATTCCCAATCTGAACTTGGATTGAGATTATAAATATATTAAAGCCTGTTCAAAGGTCAATACCCCCTCTCTTGCTCCAGCTCTCAGGAAAAAAACATTTGCAAATATATTCACGTATCTGACATGTCTTTGATTGAAATGTGGATTAAAAATTATAAAAAAAAAAAATTTATATACGGAATATTAAAATTTTTATAAACTAAAGCTTTACAGTCTTTTTCGATGAAATATATGGACCCTGTTACTGAAATGTGTGTCATAGACCAGACTTCGAGTTTTGAGAAAATCAACATTAAAGTTTTTCTGATTTAAATTGTTTTGATTAGATTATATATCATTTTTTTTGTCAATTGTGCAAGTAAATACTGTAATTATGGCAGATATTCATAAATTATCTCTAAAAAAATATGACTATTTTGGAGAAAAACAATAAAATATAAAAAATCTGGTGTGACTGGCGCACAGCACACAACTTTCTCTTACCCTTCGGTAAGAGAAAGTTGTGCACCGTGCTGGTCACACCAGATTTTTTGTGTCGAGATATATTTAGTTTCCGATAGCACCTTAGTTTCAAACTTGCATTTTAAATGTTGACTGCTTGAAATAAACTATGGTTATTTTTCAAAATTTTAATCTCATATTTGGACATTTTATACACAATATAGAATCGTAAATAAATACAAAATTTCATAAGAATTGGAAAAAAAATTTTAAATGCCTAAAAAGTTTCAAAAGGGGACCCCCTTTTGAATCGAAATTAACATACAAATCCCTATAGGAAATTAACATTAGGCCTATGAGAGAAGGCGGAGAGACAGGCGATAATGTTTGCAAGTGAGAGAGAGAGAGATATATGTTTTCTCTAAGCAATTAAAGACACAAATAAAATAAAAATAAATGGGAATTTAAATAATAATTGATTTTTAATCTAATAAAAAGAAAAAGATTTAAATTCCGTTACCATGGCAACCATTTCTATCTTTCCTATGAAGAACAAGAGTAAAGTGGTCTTCAGAAGATTTCAACGGCAAAATGAGAATATACATTTTAAAGAGCATCTAAAAAATAATTGATTTTTGAATTTAAAAAAAAATCCTTGGAGGGAATTTTGAGAAAATCGAAAAAAACTGAAAAAGTACATCAGTAAAGTACTAGTACTTTTTGGCCGATTTTGTTCAAAAGCTTATTTTGAGCGTGTGGGAAGGTACCTAAGTTAAATATAAAATTTCAATCCGGTAGCTCAATTCCTTCATGCTAAAAATCTGTCCACACATACAGACACACACACACACATACATACACACACACACACACACACACACACAGACCAATTTGCGGGACCCACTTTTTTTGGACTCAGGGGACCTCAAAACATGTATATCCATCAAAATCTCGACATCGAATTTTTGACATGATCGCAATACTTTCTCTCCTATATATTTCATATATAGGCTAAGAGAAAGTAAAAATTATTTTTGCAAAATTCTCAAAGTCAAATTTGCAATTTGCAAAAATGCTTCAAAGTCCCTTGACACATGATTGCAAATTAATTTA
Source organism: Euborellia annulipes (assembly GCA_023213315.1). Lineage (NCBI taxonomy): Eukaryota > Metazoa > Arthropoda > Insecta > Dermaptera > Anisolabididae > Euborellia > Euborellia annulipes. The sequence goes on along the minus strand of JAKCPI010011678.1, from coordinate 18,615 downwards.
TGCACTATTTATATTAATAAAATAATTTTAGGTTTATAATTCAAAAATTAAAACGGATATATTATTAAAGTTCTTTTATGGTTATATTTAATACTAATAGGTTAGAAACTTTTTATTCAAATTACATTAATTTTTAAATAGAATTAATATTTTAAAATTAAATACAAATTGATAACAAAATTTTCTCATCAATTAATTCCAGAATAATAACATGGAAACCGTAAATCAAAGTTATAATAATGAAATCGACTTAATATTATATATTTTGTTGTCTTTTCGAAATTGCACTGATCCTCATCTTCATTATCAGGAATAATATCAAATTAAGTAGTACGAAACAACGTGTTAGGCACATAAATCATTTTTGCAAAATGAAAATTCTGCATTGAAATATTGTAAAAATAATTTTATGCTTTTACATTAAATATAAATTGTTTTAGGACATATTTCATAAAAAATAATATTAATTATAGCATTTGAAACAATATTCCGTGCTTAACTCAATTTTGAATTTTTTTTGGCACTTGACACACTATTGCATAACAGGGTCCTTATAATAATTGCAATAATCTCCAACCCTCACTGTGTCCGAGAGGTTAAGATGTTGACAAATATCACTATTGAAAATTATGTGAAAAGTATAGATGTTGTAACTAAGGGTGTTCGATTATGAAAAAAAATAATCGATTATTCCGATTATGGAAAAAATAACTGAAATATGAAAAAAAAATCGATTATACCTTTTTTTTTACTTTCTCTTATTTTTAGTAAAATTTCAATAGTAAAACGAAATTTTTTCACACTCGTGAAAATCATTTAACCTTTTTTTTTAATCGATTATTTTTTAAGAAAATAATCGATGAATAATCGATTATTTTCCGCAGCCCTAGTTGTAACACCTTTGTTGTTTTCTTTTCTTTTTGATACGCAAATATTCCGAATACAAAAAAAAAAAATTCAATTTGATTTATCAATTTGTAAAATCTATTTTGAAATTTTAAAATAATTAATATAAAATTTTCAATATCTCATTTTATATTCTAAGTTTTATTAAAAAAAAAAAAAATTCTCAAGTGATTTATAAAGCTTTAAAATGAAAAATATCCATCTATTTTTTTTTTTTTTTATTCGTTTTGCCGCCCAGAAAGAGAGAGAGAGATCGATGTTTAATCATTTACATAATTTTTTTTTTAACGGGATCCCCCCCGAGAGAGTTTTTAAATCCAAAATAAACACGAGTTATTTTAATTTTACTAATCAATTTAAAGACGCGAAATTTTTAATTAATTTTCTTTTTTTTTTAATGGTTGGTCAGCCTGCGGAAAGAGAGAGAGAAAGAGAGAGTTGGAAACCTTTTTTTTTATATAAATTGTATAAATAATTGAATCAAATAATTTTTGAAGCTTAATAAATTATTAGTTTTTAAAAAAAGAAGGGTCGGAGAACTTTCTCAAAGACTACAGCGGCAATTAACAATTATCAAATAGGATAACAAATAAAAACAATAATAGCCAAGGAATAAAGAAAATAAAAACAATAGTAGCCAAGGAATAAAGAAAAATCCCAATAATCACCCAATTGATGAAGAATTATTGATAATCTCAATAATATCCTAGGAATAAAGAAAAAAAAAAACAATAATAGCCAAGGAATAAAGAAAGAAATCACCAATAATATCCAAGGAATAAAGAAAATAAAAACTATAGTAGCCAAGGAATAAAGAAAAATCCCAATAATATCCAAGGAATAAAGAAAAAAACAATAGTAGCAAAGGAATAAAAAAAGAAATTCCTAATAATATCCAAGGAATAAAGAAAGAAATAACCAATAATATCCAAGGAATAAAGAAAAAAGTAAAAAACAATAATATCCAAGGAATAAAGAAAAAAAACAATAATAGCCAAGGAATAAAGAAAGAAATAATTAATAATATCCAAGGAATAAAGAAAAAAAAACAATATTAGCCAAGGAATAAAGAAAAATACCAATAACATCCAACAAGGAATAAAGAAAAAAAAAACAATATTACCAAACCCAACGAAAAAACAACAATAATAAGAATTTATTATTTGAAATTCCTATCTAACCTCTTCTATGCTATGGAGGATGTCCTAGTTGAGGAGGTACTCACTCAGCACTGACTCCTTTCGAAAAATACATCGCTGAGAGGGAAGCTTCTTTACGACCCTTCCAGACGGGAAGTCACAGCAACTTCATCTAGATCGTAGAATTACCTGGGGGCTGTTGTGGTGAGGCCAATATTCCTTGAGGATTAACCACTTCTTTCCTACTTTATTTTTTCTATATCATTTTTTGTTCTCTATTTGTAAATAATAATAGAGATATAACTATAAATGAGTGATGTTTGATTTTGAATGACACCTGGTAGATGATCTTCAATAATTAGAGGAAAATAAATATGGTGGCTCTGCTCTTAGAGGGCAACCTGCTCCTTTTTCTCTTCTTCCTCAGATATTATCTCTCCCGGTCTGATTAACTGCCTGATGACACGCCTGGAATTACAATTCCATCAACGCTCTCGCCGCTCCTCTCCCTGCTTCCTAATTGTTTGTTTTTCTTGTTGTAGTTTGTCCTTTCGGGTTTAGATTTGGTGTCGGTGTCCATTCATAACAAGAGTAACGAAAAAAAAAAAAAAATAAAATAAAGATGCTATCGATATTTTGTTTTTATTTTAACTAAATGATAATTATAATTATCAAATATTTTGAAAAAATCTGGTGTGACTATCGCACAGCACACAACTTTCTCTTACCTTCGGAAATCGAAAGTTGTGTTCTGTGCTTGTTACACCAGATTTATTGTGTCGACATATATTTACTTTTCGACAGTAGGGTACATTTGAATTCAAGATGAAAATTTGGACCGTTTATTTTGAAAGTGGTGTAAGTCCATTTTTTTAAAAAATGAGATATCACATAATTTATGATTAAATTAATGTAAATTTTCTATCTATAACTAGCTAGTGGTAAATTTCTTAAAAAATTCCCATGTTTTGTACAATTGAAAATTGGTTGGTAATTTTTTTAAACAGATATTTTAACCTTTCATTTTCTCGAAACAATAGAAAATGGACTTAGACCAGTTTCAAAATAAACGGTCATGGCTTAAATAAATGCCTGAACCCCAAATTGATATATTAATTACAACGGTTATCGTAAAAGTCTTATATGGCCTAAGTTGCCGAAAAGACTGTGTGAATGTGTGTGTGAGTGTGAGCGTGAATGAGAAAAAAATAAAAATAAAAAAATAAACGGTCCATTTATAAACGTGAGAAAATATTTATATTTTGTTACCATGGCAACCATTTTTTCTATCTTTTTCTATGAAGCACAAGAGTAAAGTGTACTTCAATCAATTTTGAGGACAAAACGAGAATATACATTTTAAAGAACATCTAAAAAATAATTGATTTTTGAATTTTAATCAAAATCGTTGGAGGATTTTGAGTAAATCGAAAAAAACTGAAAAAGTGCATCAGTAAAGTACTAATACTCTTTGGTCAATTTTGTTCAAAAGCTTGGTGTCACGTGCCAGGGGGGTACCTAACTTAAATATAAAATTTCAATCTCCAAGCTCTTTTCGTTCTTGAGGTATTTTGTTCACAGACACACGATTTTCTCAAAATCCGCTCTAACGATTTTGATTAAAATTTATAAATCATCAAACACATTTATAAATCAATTATTTTTTAGATGCCCTTTGAAATGTATATTCTCATGTTGTTCTTAACTCTTGTACTTAATAGGAACGACAGGAGAAATGTTTTTTATGATAACAAAATATAAATATTTTCCCATACTTATAAAGTTTTAACATCTCTCGAACTTACCGTACTGTTGGAATCTAAATATATGCCGACACAAAAAATTTGGTGCGACCAGTCACACCAGATTTTTTATATTTCCAAGTCAATACAATCAATTTTGAAACTCACTATAATAATTTAAGAAATAAACTAATCTATAGAACATTTAGGTTTATTTATTTATTTATTTTTTTAATTTTATAATCTCAATATAACGAAATGTTTCCGGGTTCGGTATATAGATAACTATAGCTATAACATTCTGATCTGATTTCGTTTTCTCCCAAAAAATCTCCTCCCAACAAGCGAACGAATTGTTTATTGCTTTTCGCTAATTGATTTCTTCTCTCTCTCTCGCTCTCTCGCTCTCTTTTAACTCGGAGGATTTTAATCGCAGGTCATTTGATAGCAACATCTGGATGAACCGGGAAAAATCGTCTAGCTTTTAATTAAATTTCTTCTTCTGCCTTTTAAGCACGCAGGCTATTTTTCAAAAAAAGAAAAAAAAAAGAGCGCGCGCATTCATGACCGTCAATTAAATTGTAAGAATGAATAAAATTATCTTAATCTTCCCGATTGAAGTTTAAAATAAATTCCATTCAATGGATGACGGACAAACGTCTTTTTACTTTCTCTATGTTAATATATAGAAAGTATTGAATTTATGTCAAAAATACGATGTCGAGATTTTGATGGATATACACGTTTTGAGGTCTACTGAGTCCAAAAAAGTGGTAACTATTTTTAGCATGAAGGAATTGAGTTACCGGATTGAAATTTTATATTTAAGTTTAGTACCCTCCCTGACACTCAAGCTAAGCTTTTGAACAAAATCGGCCAAAAAGTACTAGTACTTTACAGATCTACTTTTTCAGTTTTTTTCGATTTTCTCAAAATTCGCTCCAACGATTTTGATTAAAATTCAAAAATCAGTTATTTTTTTAGATGCTCTTTGAAATGATTATTCTCATTTTGGCATTGAAATCTTTTAAAGCACACTTTACTCTTGTACTTCATAGGAAAGATTTTTTTAAAATTCATTTTCCGGCTCTTCCTTCCATAGAGCCAATGTGTACTCCCCATATGGGGATTTGTATGGTAATTTCGATTCAGAAGGGGATCCCCTTAACTTTTTACACATTTTACAAATTTTTTACTTTTTCCAATTCGTATGAAATTATGTATCTCTATCTTGTATGAAATATCCAAATACGAGTATGAGATTAAAATTTTGAAAAATAATCATAGTTTATTTCAAGTTCAGTCACAGAGCCTATGGGAATTTTGAATCAATTGACTTTTTTACTTATGAAATGCAAGTGGTCAAGTTTGAAACTAAGCTGCTGTGGGAAACTAAATATATCTTGACTTAAAAAATCTGGTGTGGCCAGCACGGTGCACAACTTGTTTTTCCAAAGGGTAAGAGAAAATTGTGTAAAATCAATATTAATCGAGATACGGCCGTTCAAAATTAGACTTCAAAAGATTTTGACTTTTTTTTCGTTTTTCGCTTATATTTTGTAAACTAAACATACGGTATTTTGTTCACCTTACTCCAAAGCAAAGTTGTTTTAGGGTTTAGATTTTATTTAGAAAAAATCTGGTGTGATTGTCCCACAGCACATAACTTTCTCTTACCTTCGGTAATCGAAAGTTGTGTTCTGTGCTTGTCACACCACATTTTTTGTAAAGATATGTCTTTAGTTTTGGCCGATATATATATTTAGAATTCAAGATGTAAAATTTATTAGTATTGAAAAATATTTATATTTTGTTACCATGGCAACTAGTTTCTCCTATCTCTCCTATGAAGTACAAGAGTAAAGTGGTCTTCAAACAATTTTGAGAACAAAATTAGATCATACATTTGAAAGAGCATCTAAAAAATAATTGATTTTTGAATTTTAATCAAAATTGTTGGAGCGAATTTTGAGAAAATCGAAAAAAAAACTGAAAAAGTTCATCAGTAAAGTATTAGTACTCTTTGGCTGATTTTGTTCAAAAGCTTCGAGTTACGTTCCTGGAAGGTGCCTAACCTAAATATAAAATTTCAACTTCCTAGCTCTTTTCGTTCTTGAGATTTTTTTTTCACAGACACTATTTTCTCAAAATCCGCTCTAACGATTTTGACTAAAATTCATAAATTAATTATTTTTTAGATGCACTTTGAAATGTATATTCTCATTTTGCTCTTAAAAATTGTTTGAAGCCCACTTTACTTTTGTACTTCATAGGAAAGATAGGAGAAATGGTTTTTATGATAACAAAATATACATAAAAATCTCGACATCGAATTTTTGACATGAAACCAATACTTTCTCTCTCTATATATTAACATATATAAAGGTAAGAGAAAGTAAAAATGTAGACACTTGGTCGTTTTCAACTGATTGAAAAAGACAATACAATTTCAATTGATTAAAATGGAATTTTAAAAAAGAATTTATCGCCTCTCAGTCAAAATAAAATTTCTCTCAAGACACCTTCTTCATCAATCCAAAAGAAATTAATTTATAATATTTCTAATTACACGTTGTATTAATAATTAAGAAAAAGAGGAAGGATGCTGTACTCAAGATGAAGAGAGAGGATCATTAAAATGAACCCTAATGGAGTCTGTTTCGTTTAGTTTGCTCTAATTGGACTAATTAATAATTGAAACGTCTGTCTGTCTGTCCGTCCGTGTGTGTTTGTGTGTGTGTTATTAATTTCAAACATTTATTCGCTTAGAACGGAATAATGTCAGAGCATTTATCATTTTAATATATAAAAGAATATTTAAGAACACATTAGGAGAGAGAGCGAGTGAAGGGAAACTTTTAATCATTTTCCTTCCCTCTTTTGATTTACATTGAAATTTGAATTTCTCCTATTGCTCTCATATTTTATCGTTCGTTCATCCATATACACATACACATATCTAGATTACCTAATTTAGAAGAAACATGTTTTTATTTTAATTAATTTTAATACCGGGTGGTCAGAATGACACGTGATTTTGGTTTTTAATTCAATAATAAAATTTATTAATGGTCCTGTCAGTTAAAAAATTAAAATAGTACAAAAATTGTTATTTCACACGGAATTTTCTACATTCAAGATTTTCAGCCGAAACCGAATTTCGGCCTCAATCTTAGTTTCAGCCGAAACCGTAACCGAAACAGAAACTTGTATTTCCTACACAAAATTCATCAAATTTTACCTTTCTTTTTTTTTTTTTTTAATTTTTTTTCCTCCCGTGCGCGAAATTTTTCCGCCCCTTTTCCGTTCTGCGGAAAATTGTTTTCTCTCTTGCGTGCAAATCATTTGACCTTTTTTTTTTACGTGCGAGTCTCATCCCATCTTTTCTGACTCAGGTTTCGGCCGGCTGAAAGTTTCGGCTGGTTTTTGGCCGAAACCGAATATTCGGTCGGTTCCTAATTGAAAGATTGTATGGAGATACGTTTGTGAACTTTTTGAAAATATAAAATCATTTTTTATTTAATTTAGGAGAGAGGGGAAGAAGCTTAACGAATAATTTAATCAGTTTTGTCCTATTTCACTGCAGGGACGTATATAAGGGGGGGGGGGGGGCGAGGGGGCCCGGCCCCCCCCCCCCGAAATTTCCCAAACACATATACATATATAGGGATATACAGACATCAGCGCAACAAATTTTTCCGCAGGATGGACAACTTTGGTTCCGCAATAGAAAAATTGTTCCGCAAAAAATTTCGTGTGAAAAAAATATAGTTTCTTAAAAAAAAAAAATTTCCGCAGAAAAATTTTTAAGTTCGGGCCCCCCCCGAAAAAAATTTCTATATACGCCCCTGTTTCACTGAAATTATTTGTATAACGTTTCGGTTACTCATTCTGTGACCTTCAAGTACAACTTCAAATAGAATCACAAAGCGTTTTGTACCTAGAGATTTATATTTCACTTAATACAATGATGGATTCAGGGGGAAGTTATATAGCGTCTTAATGACAGGAACTTATTAATATAATTTAAGACCCAAGAAAATGAAAACCGCTTATTTAGTAAACATCAATAAAAACAAACTTTATTTTTTTATCAAACAAAACAGCCAACAATTAATTTTACAACAACCTGCTACATACCCTCCCCCACTAATGCCAATGAATCCTGAAAACGAAGTGGTAGTTTAATCCTTCTGCCACTCCGAGTTTGTTTTTCCTGCTTCCAGTAGCCTAGTTTCATTTCCCGTCTGAGGTTTAGAATTTGTAACTTCACCTGGAGGCTCCGCATCTTCTAAATTCCCTGTAGTGGGCTCCGGTTCATTTAATAAATAATCGATGGACACAACTACACTGCGATTCCCAACTGCAACCCTATAACACTTTGAGTACCGCTCAATAACTAAAAAAATCTGGTGTGACTGGCGCACAGCACACAACTTTCTCTTACCTTCGGTAATCGAAAGTTGTGTTCTGTGCTTGTCACCAGATTTTTGTGTCGACATGTATTTAGTTCCCGGCAGTAGGGAATATTTGAATTCAGATGTAAAATTTATAAGTATGGGAAAATATTTATATTTTGTTACCATGGCAACCATTTCTCCTATCTTTCCTATGAAACACAAGAGTAAAGTGTGCTTCAAACAATTTTGAGGGCAAAACCAGAATATACATTTGATAGAGCATCTAAAAAATAATTGATTTTTGAATTTTAATCAAAATCGTTAGAGCCAATTTTGAGAAAATCGAAAAAAATCTGAAAAAGTACATCAGTAAAGTACTAGTACTCTTTGGCCGATTTTGATTAAAAGCTTATTTTTCCGGTCCCGGGGGGTGTTTAACTTAAATATAAAATTTCAGCCTCATAGCTCAATTCCTTCATGCTTAAAATTTGACACACACCCACCACCCCACCCCACCCACCCACCCACCCACACACAGACAGACCATGTCGCGAAAACCACTTTTTTGGATTCAGGGGACCTCAAAACGTGAAGATCCATCAAAATCTCGACATCGAATTTTTGACATGAATCCAATACTTTCTCTCTATATATATATTTTTCCTTCCTACAATATATTACATATATACATAGGTAAGAGAAAGTAAAAGGGCCTTCATAAGATGCTTTCAGTCCTTTTTTGATGGCGTCATTACGAATGAACACATGGGTACAACTCCCAAGATCTCTATTGATGTAAAACGGTCCATTAGTTTCCCGCGTTGAAACAGCCAAAAATTAATTTTACAACAACCTGCTACAGTTACCCCCCTTCCCTCCAAAAAACTCTTCAGGATCCGCTCTTGACTTAGTAAGCTATTATATAAACTTTTATAGTATAGGCTTTTTATATAAGCTTACTCTATAGTCTGTACTTGTCAATCCTCTGTCCGTGCCAAAATATCTCAAAATCTATAAGAACTAAAAGCGTGACATTTATTTGAGTTTTTTTTTTTTTTTTCTTTTTTATTCTTGGCTGTTGGCCAGAGGCCATCCCGCCATAAAAAATTCATACAATATAAAAAATATAGGTTATACAAAACATTTTACAAAATATTGTGTATAAAAACAAAAACGAACATAATATGAAAACACATGATTAAAAAACAACATTATAAGAAAAACACAGTTCAAAAAAAAAACAAAAAACATTGTATGAAAAATACGTTATAAAAGGTAGCTATTTTACAAAAGTCACAGAGTTATTTGAGTTTAAGCAACATTCAAAAAGGTGCCCGAATATCATTTCGTTGCGAAAATCACATCGATATTTCCATATATGTGCGGGTTTCTAAAACGCATGTCAAAATTATCCAAGATTTTCTATATAAATTGTATTCAAATCATGGAGCTCAAAAAATATACATATATAAATAAATGAGAAATATATGAGAAAGCAAATGAAATAGGATGAGGAGACAAGCTTTTTATAATATGGAAATTTTACATCAAGAAAAAAAACAAATGAAGCAATTTAATAAATCTCTTGTGATCGACCGCACAGTACCCAGATCTTTTTATTTTAATTAATTAATTTTTTTTTAATGATTGTAAATGGCCGTAGCGAAAATTGCCGGTCCCCAGAAAAAACCCCGATAACTGGGATATAAACAATACATTTCAGTAATTCGTATTATTTTTATGCTCCAGGTCACTTAGAAAGTCTTCTAATTCGTATTTGCAGCTTAAAAATTTCGTTAATTTGAACTATTTTCAAGAGGGGGGAGGGAGAGAAGTTTTTTTTCGTTCAGTCGTAATCTTTTTACTGAAAGGAAATAGGAGAGAAGAGATGGGAATTGAGCTTCTCTTACATTTTTTCTTTCCTTTCTATAATTTAGTCTTCGCTTTAAAACGTTTCTTAATTTTTTACTCCCGATAATTGTACCAAACCCTCGGAATTATCGGAATTCTACTGTATTAACATAAATTTTATAAGGTAAGAAGAATTACAAATGCGTTCTACCCAGACACTTAGTTCCGTCTCCATTACTAACTATATATTTTTAAAAAATTCCAATTTAATAGCCAATATTGCGTATATACTGTAGATAACCACATAAAAACATTTTCATACAAAATTTTCCCAAGAATCAATCTAATCCTTTCTGGCATTTAGTTTTTATAGGAGTCGAGTCGGTTGCCTAATCTTTAGGCGATTATTTGCTATTTAAAAAAATTAAGTGAATTTCATTTTCACGATTTTTGTTTCATTCTAAATTTTTATTATTCGCGCTAATTGGTGTTGGAGAGAGAGAGAGAGGCGTGAAGGCTTCAGGGTTGCGTAGCCCAAGAGACTTAGTTGCCCATGGCGAGCGACCTTTGCTACTTTGACCTCAATTGTCTCGAAAATCGCCTTCAAATCACACAAATTATTAAATTTTGGAAATTAATCTCTGTGCATATTTAGACGGATCGGTGAAGTGAACCACTGACCTTAATCGATACATTCATGTCATTTATCTACCTTCCATTAACCAAACACGAACTCAAAATCATAGTCCTATTTAGGATTTATGGATATGCCGAATTTGTAAAGAAATAGAGCAACAAAACAAAATTAATTGCTGATATTTTTGAATACGGTACTCACTACAACTACTACAATCCTCCCCCCTCTCCCCCCGTGATCTATAACAGTGCTTCTTTTATCAGTATATATCGTATTTACGCTGAGGATGGCTCCTGTTTAGGAACCGAAACATTTATAATAAATTGAAGTGAAGAGAGGCTCTGTCTATCACGCTCTATCTAGGCAACTTCCAGTTGGAACTTTAAAATGAAATTTTATGTGCATAAAGAGGACCTTTTAAGGATTAAAGGAAATTTTCATCCCGAATTCCTATAACTTTTTGAATTATTATTTCCTAAAGTTACGATTTCTCCCATAGGAAATGTATAGTGGAATATTTAAGTACTTTTGCATTTATATATTCTATGAATGTAAACAAATCTTCAAGCAGGCCCTGGATTGGAATACGTAGTAATAATTTTCTATTTTTTGGTGTAGGGGTTAGCGTGCTAACCTCGTATACCAAACTTCGTGGGTTCGGACACCAGGCAGTCCGATGATTTTATTTAAGCCATTTGGATACCAAATGGCTTAAATAAGAATGTCTGGACCCCAAATAATATATATTCATAACTGTTATCGTCAAAGTCTTAAATGGCCTGAGTTGCCGAAAATACTGTGTGAATGTGTGGGTGTGAATGAGAAAAAAGTGTGTTAGCCCCCCTCTCTAGACACCAGTCCGTTTTTCATAATTAAGAAGGCTGGCCCGAGCCAGCTGGAGGGGGGTCCAGGGGAGCGAAGCCCCTGGCTAGACGCGAAGGCGGGCGGCCCGGCTAGTATTTAATATAAGATACAGTCGATTATAAAGAATTAAGAATCTATTGTATATAATAGTGGAGTGTCCGTCTGTCCGTCCATCTACCACGCTCCATTTGACCAACTTTCCGTAATTTTCCAGTCTTATAGAGGACATTATGGAGAGTCTAGAAAAAGTATTCGTGTCTCCAAATTCTTAAAAGGGGGAGCGCAAACAATTCTAGAAAATCCTGAATTTGTGAAAAAATATTGAGCTTTGTCTTGCCTTAAGAAAAATTAAATCCAAATGAAATAGGTTTAGATAAAGACAGACAAACATACAGACGTCATTATATATTCTTTATATAGATTTTTTTTTAATAAAAGAGTTATTTTTTAATAAGCCAGATATGTATTTTTAATTCCCTGAAACGAGTTTATTAAAAAAATTGATAAAGGCGAACGTCCGCCGAGGGCGGGCAGCTCAGCTAGTATTAATCATTAAAAAAAAAAAGTGTAAAAATGTAAAAACTCTAATTCTGTCAAATTATTATTATTTATTGTAAGCTCTGTCTTAAAAAAAAAAAATTAATAAACAGTCATTAATGTCCAAATGAAAGACAGAGAGTGTGTATGTGTGTGTGTTTTGTTTAATTAAACAACTTAAGTTAACACTTTAAAGAAAGTGAACGTAATTTTTTCTCTTCTTCTTTAAGAGGAAGGAGGAAAGGAGCGAAGGGTCGGCGGCGGCGGGGGACTTTAATGAATATTAATTTATTCATCAACGAAAAAGGTCATCTGATTTTAAGATTAATATCAGAGAGAGAGAAAGAGAGAAGGAGAGAGGAGATAATTTATTAGGAAAGAGAGGGAATAAAGTCTCTCTGATTGGCTGCTCAATTTGAACGAATCGGAGAGCATTGAGGTCACCAAATAGAAAAGACAAGAGGCTCCGCCCCCCTCCCCCCTCCCACCGCCCCCACTCAGCCGGACTTTCCAACGTGACCATCAACCAATAAATAAATAAATAAATAAATACATTTCCTATATATTTCATTGTTGATCAAACTACCTGTAGAAGAAAAGATATAAAATCCAGCAATGAAGGGGAGGTTTCTAATTTGTAAATTTTTTTTTTTTTTTTTCTGCGGCATAAGCTTATGAAGTCAATGATTAGAGTCGAGATTTTAAGCAAAATGCTTATTGCTGAATTTTATAAGCAACCATTAGGTATTTAATTTCTACATGAATTACGAAAAACTAAGTGTATTGAGATTGCATTTTTTATGCTTTTTTTTTTGCTTTCATGCATGCTTTTATCCCCTTTGTGCTTATTTGAACTTATTTTACGAATATTTATATAATTTTTAAAAATAATTCAAAACCCCCCCTACTCTGGTTCGAGCCCACCTGCGGCGTACCTTTGCAGGGGGGGGGGGGTAATCTGGTGGAACTGGCCGCGCACTTTCAGTGATTTAAAGTTTCTTTATGTACTTATTTACCATAATATATAATATATATTATAGGCCTACAAATAAAATTTTTAAGTAAAAATTTTTTAAAATTTTATATTAAAATTAATTACCTTCTCGAGTGTGGAAGATATTAATTACCTTCTTTACCCCCCCCCCCTTGTATCAGCCATTGTTATGAGTAGAAGTTGCTTATGAGATGCTTTTTTTTATAACCAACAATTTAAAAATTCATATCTTCCAAACAAATAATTATAAAAAAAATTCTAAAAATACCGGCTTGTTGAGCAGGATGTGTTCTGTACAGAAAGCATAAAAACTCAATTTTGACTCCTATGAAGATTTGGTACCTTTTCATGTGGGCGGTCACATATCATGTGTTGGTCCACGAATTAATAATGAAAAATCTGGTGTGACTGGCGCACAGCACACAACTTTCTCTTACCTTCGGTAATCGAAAGTTGTGTACTGTGCTTGTCTCACCAGATTTTTTGTGTCGACATGTATTTACTTCCCGGCAGTAGAGAATATTTGAATTCAGATGTAAAATTTATAAGTATGGGAAAATATTTATATTTTGTAACCATGGCAACCATTTCTCCTATCTTTCCTATGAAGCACAAGAGTAAAGTGTGCTTCAAACAATTTTGAGGGCAAAACGAGAATATACATTTGAAAGAGCATCTAAAAAATAATTGATTTTTGAATTTTAATCAAAATCGTTAGAGCGAATTTTGAGAAAATCGAAAAAAACTGAAAAAGTACATCAGTAAAGTACTAGTACTCTTTGGCCGATTTTGATTAAAAGCTTATTTTTCCGGTCCCGGGGGGTGTTTAACTTAAATATAAAATTTCAGCCTCATAGCTCAATTCCTTCATGCTTAAAAGTGAACACACACAGACACATAGACAGACAGACAGACAGACAGACCATGTCGGGAAAACCACTTTTTTGGATTCAGGGGACCTCAAAACGTGAAGATCCATCAAAATCTCGACATCGAATTTTTGACATGAATCCAATACTTTCTCTCTCTATATATATTACATATATACATAGGTAAGAGAAAGTAAAAACAAAACCCTGTGTAATATATGATTCCAGCCTCCAAACTAGAAGTTGAGCATTGATTGTTTCCAACGATCTTTATGGCTCTGGTTCTTAAATTCCGCCAGATCTCACGGTTTAGTTAGCAAATGAATAATTTAGATTCCCCTTAATCAATTTAAATAAATAGGTCTAAATGGCCATAGATGCCAAAAAAGACCTTAAATTAAAATTAAAAAATCTGGTGTGACTGGCGCACAGCACAGAACTTTCTCTTACCTTGGCAAGAGAAAGTTATGATCTATGCTTGTCACACCAGATTTTTTTTGTCGTCATATATTTAGTTTCCGACAGTACGATACATTCGATTTTCAAGATGTAAAATTTATAAGTATGGGAAAATATTTATATTTTGTTACCCTGGCAACCATTTCTCCTATCTTTTCTATGGAGTACAAGAGTAAAGTGGTCTTCATAAGATTTCAATCCCCAAAATGAGAATATACATTTTAAAGAGAATCTAAAAAATAATTGATTTTTAAATTTAAAAAAAAATCGTTGGAGCAAATTTAGAGAAAATCGAAAAAAACTGAAAAAGTGCATCAGTAAAGTACTAGTACTCTTTGGCCGATTTTGTTCAAAAGCTTCGTGTCACGTCCCATGGGGGTGCCTAACTTCCTAGCTCTTTTCGTTCTTGAGATATTTTGTTCAGAAACAAACAGACAGACAGATGTCGCGAAAACCACTTTTTTGGATTCAGGAGACCTCAAAACGTGTATATCCGTCAAAATCTCGACATCAAATTTTTGACATGAACCCAATACTTTTTTGAATTATAATCAATAAGGTGCTGACCAAAATGTTTCGGTTGAAATAAGGGCCTTAAATATTTATATATAGTAATAATAACCCAATAATTTCTCTATATATAAGTTACATATATACATTGGTAAGAAAAAGTAATACATTTCTGTCGGATGAGACGGGTTGCGAACCCCTGTTCTCTAGGACAGCAAGCAAAAACTCACTCTACCACTGTACTCTGGTCCAGGGGGAAGTGCTTATGATTGTTGGATGTTGTGCAAGGTATTTTAAAGGTATTTATAGCAGGCAGTCAGATGAATTTATAAATTGATAAATTTCGGCGTAACACACCTTACACCCACGCACTCCCATATTCTAAAAAAATTTAAGTCATAATTGTTTTGACAAATTGAATAAATTTCAAATAATAAATGAGACAACTTTATTAGGGAGGTAAAGAAAAAAAAATCTTGCGAAAAATTCTCCGTTATATAATTTCCCCTTACCTATCAATTTGTAATAAAAGAAAGCGTGAGCCTAAAATGGAATGAAATTAGACCTAGAATTCGTGATTTGTGACTAACTTAATAATAATTACATATATTGAAACAAGCTATCAATTATCGGAATTGGTCCAGAGGTTTGTTCAAACAAAACTTTCCCAAACAAAATATTTAGAATATTTATTTATTTATTTATCATAAATAAAATGAAATTGGAATTTAATCAATACAAAAAAAAAAAAAAAAAAATTAAATTCTCTAACTGGTTGTTGGTATTTATTTAGAGCTATTAAAGTAGTTAACTCTAGCATTAAAAAAAAATCTATCTTAACTCTAGTAGTAAAGGAATAAATAAATTCCTATTTTCTAAACCTGGTCTTTGTGAATCAGTCCTATTTATAATTGACAATTAATCGGCCTAAGCGGGATTCGCACCATTCATTGGACATTCACACACACATTCGCACAGTTTTTTCGACAACTTAAGCCATTTAAGACTTTAAACGACACTCGTATGTTTAATTATCTATTTGTGGTCCAATAGGGTATCTAAATTACTTAAATGCCTGGAGTCCGAACCCGAGACTTTTGGTATACGAGGTTAGCACGCTAACCCCTACACCAAGCCCTGAGGGCATCCTAGATCCTTAAAAGAATTTAAATTTCAATTCAAAATCTTAAATCCTTCTTATTTTGTAGATCAAAATTCTGGTTCAGATCAAAATAGGGATTTAAATCTAATCGCCATCCCTGCCGATAAAGTCATTTGGGATGCCTATTTCCAGGGAACAATAGTTTTTCTGGAAGAATCCAATAAAGGCATTTACGCATTCAAGTCTCCAAAGCATTCAAGTCTCCAAAGCATTCAAGTCTCTAAAGCATTCAAGTCTCCAAGCATTCAAGTCTCTGAAACATTCAAGTTTCCAAAGCATTCAAGTCTCCAAAGCATTCGAGTCTCCAAAGCATTCAAGTCTCTAAAGCATTCGAGTCTCCAAAGCATTCAAGTCTCCAAAGCATTCGAGCCTCCAAAGCATTCAAGTCTCCAAAGCATTCGAGTCTCCAAAGCATTCAAGTCTCCAAAGCATTCGAGTCTCCAAAGCATTCAAGTCTCTGAAGCATTCAAGTTTCCAAAGCATTCAAGTCTCTGAAGCATTCAAGTTTCCAAAGCATTCAAGTTTCCAAAGCATTCAAGTCTCCAAAGCATTCGAGTCTCCAAAGCATTCAAGTCTCCTAAGCATTCAAGTCTCCAAGCATTCAAGTCTTCAAATTATTTTTTCTTTAATTTAGATATTAATAGACCCTAATAAAAAAAATTATGCAAAAAAAAAAAAAGAAAATAATTTCAATAAAAATTCACCAAAAATTTCTCAATTTCATACACGTAATTATGATATAGACTCCAGACCAATCCCATTAATTGAATTAATAAAAAAAAAAAACGTTTAGTGTTTTTCAAATTGAATTTAAAGGGTAAAACAATATCCAAGAAAGTGATTTGACCTTTGTATGAATTGAAAAAACTCATCAAAATTCTTATTAAATTGAGTCAATATCCACAAAAGGTAAAACAATTCAACGGATATAATAAATCTCTGTTGCAATTCTAACAGAAGACGAACAACAACAACAACAACTTTATATTATCTATTTTTCCCAAACGATGATGATGTCTGAATTTATTATTCTAGAGTTGAAAGTTCACATTATTATTTGATCTCATTTCAACACTCAGCTTCACTTCTGATTTCTTAATAGAGCTGTTAAAAAAAAATACTGCTGAAAATGATTTATTTATTTATTAATATTGATCCTTATACGAAATTTAATCCATTTTTCATCTAATCAGTTTTTCAATATCTGACCTCAATTTAACTTTTTTTTGAATTATTATTTAACAAAAAAATTTTTTTTAAATGTTAAAAATGATTAATAAATGACAACAACAACACAAGTTTTGTGGGAGAAACAAATGGGGTACAGTGGAAGACAAAAATGAAATTATTTTTCAATTAATTGCTCAAGAGCTTTATTTGAGAATTTAATAAATAAATAAATAAATAATCTGATTGGAGTTATTGTTTATATGCTGAATCTCGGATTAGGTGGCCCCGAAGAACAAGAGTGTTGAACGCCAGCCGGTACTGAATTTTTCCAAGATAAATCTAAATGAAAACTATTCGAAATAAAATAAAAATACGTTGATAAGAAAAGTGGCTGTTCAACAATTAGAATAGTAGACAGGAAGAGAGGATGTCAGCCTCTATCGAATAAAAATCATCAGAAGACGTTTCGGGCTTAATTAAATAAATCCATCATCAGTTCAGGATTTATTTAATTAAAGCCGAAAAAGAATTTTAGCAGTCAAATATATTTTTTATTAAAGCCAGGCTGACGTTTCGGCTTCTTGTCTAGGCCATCTTCAGAGCTGAATTCACATGGGTGAGACTTAATATTGAGCCTCACTGTACAGTAGTTCAGATCATCATGCTTCTATTAAGTTTTGGTTATTTTCACCATTCAGGAGTTATTTTAGCTCTTATAAATTTTTTTTATTTGAGGGGACTTCAAGAATTTTAGCAGTCAAATATATTTTTTATTAAAGCCAGGCTGACGTTTCGGCTCCTTGTCTAGGCCATCTTCAGATCTGAATATTTTCATGTAAACATCATGTTATTATTACACACTCCATATGCAGACAATTATATACAATACAAAATTATATGTAGGATGGATTAAATTCCGGCTGATTCCTAATCGGTGGATTGATAACATGAAAATATTCAGCTCTGAAGATGGCATAGACAAGGAGCCGAAATTTCAACTTGGCTATAATAAAATATATTTGGCTGCTAAATGTCAAAAAAAAAAAAAAAAAAAAAAAATTGACTCCGAACTAATTAAGCTCTCAGTCACAAGACATATCACCCAATTCATCAATTTCTAATCGATTTAATTTCAAATTTTTATTTAAATATAATCTAAACTCTCGACTTCGAATAGCCAACATAATGGAATTAAACAAATTTTGAGAATAAAATTTTATTTTTATAACTTACAAGTATCAATTTTTCATTTTAAGAAAAAATAAATTCCTCTCTTGATTGAAATATGGTAAAATTTTATCTAAAATATCTAGTATTTTTAAACAGGAAGACGAATCTCAAATAGAAACATCTGACATCTCGTTCTAAATTAAAT
>JAKCPI010011677.1:0-13961 GCA_023213315.1 Euborellia annulipes | reverse complement strand
ATGAATCCAATAATTCCTCTCTATATACAGTATACATATATAGGCAAGAGAAAGTAAAAATTATCCCAACTCCTTATTAAAACGCCTCCTCCTGAGGAAGGAAACGGGAACTCACCTGAGTAGATGCCCAACACGACAACTTGTTAGTTCTAACACTAATGACTGAATAGAATTTTGAGGATGGTTCTAAGTTATGGTTGGGATAAGGAGCCCCTTCTTAAAAGGTAGAAAGTATACTTTGCTTCTCTGTTTAGGACGCGGGTGGATCACCTGGCTCCGAGGGAGGAAACCCATTTTAATTTTAATTTATTCATTAATCAAAGAATGAATCTGAGAAGTTTATTTTTAGATAGTAGTTTGATCTTCTTAGTGCTCCGATGGTTTCAAGAATCAGGGCGGGGGTGGGAACGATTTCTTTGGCCCCCAAGACCTTAAAAATCTTTCCGCGGCCTAAAATTTGAATAAATTATTATAATATTTTATTAATTAAATTAGGGGTGATCCCAGACTTGAATAACCTTGGAGTAATAGAGAGAGAAAAAAAGAAATAAAGTGCAAACTTGCAGCGGTTATTGCCATGGCCAAGGTGATGCAATTTATTTCCGTAAAGTCGTTCAATTCGAATAAGTACATATGTGAGCTCTCTTTATTACCACGCCCCTGGTCGCCTCCTCTGCAAGGACGGGGACTCCACCTCGTTGAGGGTGGCACTATATATACGCGCTATGGATCGTTGGCAAAATCAGACTCAGGTTCGCAGCTTAAGTCACTTAAACACATCAACATGAAGGTAAAAGAAAAAAAAAACACTCTTAAGGTTTAGAAATGATGTAATTATTGCCGGTATTGCATTCTTGTCGAGATTGAATGTCTCGATCAAGGATTCTTGCAATTCCATAAACTCCCCTAGATTTGATTCTAACGGGAGAACTAATCTTGATAGTCCTTGGTATCCTATCTGATAGTAAAAATAATTTTACGAGCGGCTTTTAATAGTATTTCTTGAATAATTGTTTTTAATCTCAATCTGATTTTGAATAAATAATTTTATTTGTAGGCCGTCATCGTTGCTCTTTTTCGCCTTGGTGGCTGTGTGCCAAGCAGGAATTTTAGCTGCTCCAGGTCTGATCGGAGCCCCCACCGCCGTTTCCGTGAATGCCGGTCCTCTTGGCTTGACTGCTCCTGGTCTCGTTGCTGCTGCTCCTTGGGGAATCGCTTCCCCATGGGCTGCTGCTGCTATTCCTGCCGCTGTCGCTGCTCCTGTTGCTGTCCCCGCTGTGGCTGCCGCTGGCGCTCCGTAAGTTTTCTACATTCCCTATTCGTTATTGAACTTGAACAAACTCAAGTCATTTTGTCACTTGCAGATACGTAGCTGCCAACCGTGGTTCCGTGCACGTCGCTCCTTTGGCCGGACACTTGGTGGGATCTAAACAATTGAACCTTTCTCCTGCCCCTGGAACCATTTGGTGAACTAACTATTAGTATCATGAAGTGCGCGTAAAGAGGCTCAAATCCTAAAATGTCTTCCACTTACACAAAACATCTGTCACACCCTCAAATGAAAAAATAAAATTATTTTTTATAAATAGTGATTTTTTTTTATCTATATTTTCTAAAACCCATTTTCTTTACTTATTTATAAATTATAATAAATAAAAAGAGTTCAATTTAAAAAAAGAGAATATAAGGTAACAAGTCTGACAGTGGATAAAAGGGGAAAGAAAGAAGAAGAAAAAGAAGCCAGCACTCTTAGCTAGGGTAACTCGTGGTCGTCATCCACCTACTCACCAGAGTGACCACATTTTCAATGAGACAAAGCGGGACAAATGGGATGAAATCGAAACCGAAACCGTAGGTAATAATATTTTTGCAGAAATAATAATAATATTTTTGCAGGATATTTTCTAAAAAGCGGGACATTTTTAAAAATCGGCGGGACGCAAGACACTCTTCCAAAATGCGGGACTGTCCCGCCAAATCGGGACGTGTGGACACCTTAGTGAACGGTGAAGAAAGAAAATTCCTTAAAGAAAAAAAAACATTTGAAATGAAGAAAGGCTATTTCAGAAATTATTTTCATTTCAATTTTATTAAAATGTAATTTGAATAAAGGAACTCTATGAGTAGGGCAGCCAGCGGAAATAAAACTCTTTATATTATTTCGTCTACGTTTCAGGAACGCATCGCTCCCATCTTCAGGATGAATTAATTGTTGAATTACAGATGAATAGTTTTATATGGTATACAGAACGAAAAAAATAACGTAATAATTTAATAAAATAGACAGCATAATATACAACTGTTTATTTTATTAAATTATTATGCACAATTGTTGGATCCAGCTGGCCGATCCTATTCATTAATTAGTTTATTCAGTGGCGGCTCGCCCATAGGGACTCTCGGACGCCGCCCCTCCTAAAGATTTGAAAAAGTAAAAAATAATTAAACACCCATTCAATTATAATTATACATCTAACTAACCAAAGTGTTTTATCAGTCGCGTACATCGAAAATATAGGGAAAAAAACAGGCAAAAATAGCGCGAAAAGTGCGTATTTATAGCCGTCGGGCGCTGTCCTGAACGCCCCAATCCATCAACATGCAGTTATACGGAGAGAGATGTGGTGGGGGCTGCTGGTGCTATGACGCGTGTAAGCTTGAGCCGAATGGGAGCTTTGGGACGCCGTCCGAGCATGCGCAGAGCGAAGCATCAGCTAGTCGCCGCACAGCGCGCCGGCGTTCCTTAACTTTTTAACCGCATTCTAAGTGTTTAACGAATGTGTGATTGGTATGTAGTATGATTTAGTGTGTATGGTTTAGTGTTCTCTTGGGGCCCCCCAGACCCCCGGTGGTGCGCCCCCCGGGCATTAAACTCACGAGCCGCCACTGAGTTTATTATTAGCGATTGTTGTATTGTTATTAATTAAAGAATTAAAATCAGTGTTATTTTTATAATTACGTCTAATCCTTTTTATATTATTTTACGCGTATATCGGCCACCGATATAACAACAATATACGTTATTTTATTCGTTGTGTATACCATATAAAAATATTCATCTGCTATTCAACAATTAATTCGTCCTGAAGATGGGGTTTCCGCTGGCTGCCCTGCTTATAGAGTTCCTTTATTCAATCATCACCGCAGCCAATTTTCTACTCTTCATTAAAATGTAATTTTTCTATTCTTATCAATATTATATATGATATTTATTTTCACAATTATTCAACAATAATAATAATTTTACAATATTAAATAGAATACAGTATTTTAATAAATAAACTATATATATATTGGACGGTTTTTAAAAAGTTCTATAAAAGATGTTCAAAAAAATATTTCTATAATAAATATATATAATTAAAAAAAAAACAATTTAAAATGAAATATTTTTTTTTTTGAACATCTAAAAAAAAATGGCTACTCTTTTAATAAGCCCCTAAGAAGCACAAATTTTGGCTTTTGAATCGTTTTGTTTGCATCCCCTTATATTTGTATAATTGATTCTAAAAGAATTTCCATCTAATTTAATATACCTATAAAGTGAATATTAAAAAGATAATTATAAAATATATTTCTATACAAATGTGGACGGATTAAACTAGTAGATAATTAAAAACAAAAAGCTTTAAATATTGTACTTTGGTTATATAAAATCACAGGCGGATTGTGATAATAAAGAGAAAGAAAGAAAGAATTTAAATGAAATACCCTTTAAATTCTCTCTTTAAAAACTTATAAGTTCATTCAACGAATTAAATAAATTAATTACCAAAATCTGCAATGATATCCAGACCCAAAAAGGGAGTGCAGTTAATAAAGACAAATTCAACAATAACGGACAACTTCTTCGAGCATTTTTGATAACTTGAATTTTTAGTTTAAATATGATAACAACAAGCAATATTGAGTCAACAAACATATATCATTAACAAAAGGAGTTTCGCTAAATGATCTGTTTGCGAATAACCATGGGCATCTAAAAGATTCTTTCATTGCTACCTGGAAGCAAGAGAAAAAATTCTCGTGGCCTGAGCCTATTGGGATTAAATCCTAAAAATGTTTTTTCTTATTTAATTGAAATAGAGCCCTGCACGGGTTCGGGTAGCCCTTAGACTCGTAGTCCGCCCGGCCCGGGCTTTGGAGGCCATGAAAAAATTGCGGGCGGGTACGGACGGGTAACAAGTCTAAATAAACGGTTTTCGGGCAGACGGGCATGCAAATGAAATAGAGCGGACACGGTCCGTTTTTATAGATCCTATAAAAAAAGGGGGTCTCGCCCCCTTTATATACGCTCCTGGTTTTTATTAAAAATGTATAAAAAAAAATTTAAAAATTTTAAAATAAACTATGTATAATTTCAATGTTATTTTAATTAAAATTATTTTATATAAAAATTTCTAGACATTCCTTCATTCATTCACTATACTTGGCATGGGCGTACCCAGCGAGGGGCAGGGGGGCTGCTGCCCACCCCCCCCCCTAGAAGCAAGAAAAAAAATTAAATGTTTATAAAGTGATGAAACGAAACAAAGTTGGGTAGGGCGATGGCGACGGGGACTCGTTAGGACTCGGGGTTTTTATGATTTTAATTCGAAGGCTTTTCCCCTCTATATAAAAAAAAGCTATGTCACAATCTGGACGACCATGATCTGCCCCCCCCCCCCCTGGACGACCATGTTCTGCCCCCCTCTAGATTTGATCCTGGGTACACCCTTGATACTTGGGGCGGGTTTGATAAAATGTCGGGCGAGTACGGGCGGGTCTGAAGAATGGTAAAAAATTACGGGCCGAACGCGGGCCAAAAAAAACTCGGCCCGTGCAGGGCTTTAATTTGAAATTATATAAAAAAAATATTAAAAGATAGCTAACAAAAGATGGCACTAAATTTAGAGAGAGAGATATGGCAAATTATTTTAAGAGTTTTTCTCCCTCTTATCAAATGATCTTTTCCGAAAAAACATTTATTTGACTTTATTTAATTAAAAAAATCTGACTTGAGCCTTTGGATCTGGATCAGAAAGATGGCAAGAGATCTCTGTAAAGTGTAGATATTAAATTAACGTATATAAATAAACAATAGAAGGCTGATGAACGGCCAGAGAGCGGATGAGAGATGCACATGGCCAACGCCTTTGCCCCCTTCTTCAGGATCAATGCTATCCTTGTTGGCGGCATGTGTATGACTCAGGCCCTGTTGGTTGGGCTCGTCGATCTCGTTGCTACTCGTGCCGCCCGGAATCCAGGGCGGAGGGTCCGTGGGTCGCTGAGGCCGTTGTCCACTTGCCATCACCTGACCGTTGCTCGTCACTCGATATGACGGCGGTTCATTAACGTTCTCCATCAGCCAATCAGGTGTTGAACGGGGACTGGTGTTCTCCACTCCCGATGCGGTGGAAGGCCATGTAATAGCTCTGCCATAGCTGGAGCCCCGCGAGGGAGGCGAAGTTGTCAAGGAAGGTAACCAAGACGGTGGCGTCGGTGATGAGGACGAGGAAGAGTCACCCGGGTCCACGGACATTCCAATCGACGAAGCGCCTATGCTGCTAGGACCTAATAACGAGAGAGTTATTAAATTAAAAATAAAATAACGCTGAGTGGGGATGAACTAATAATTTTCATTTTCGGATCTCTAATTATTTCTAACAAAAAAAAAAAACTAATATTTTGAGGTAAAAATGTAAATTAAAAATATATATTTTTTAAAACTAAGAGGGACTTGGATTCGACCCTTACGTGAACAGGTTAAAAGTTTCGAAACTTCTGGTTTAATCTAGTTACTTCTAAATTTATTATCAACTAGGAACCGATCGAATATTCGGTTTCGGTTACGGTTTCGGCCAAAAATCCTGGTTTCAGCCGTGGTTTCGGCTTCAGCCAAAAAGAAGCTTTCGGTCGACCGAAACCTGAGTTTGAAAAGATGGGATGAGACTTGCATGCAAAAAAAAAAGGTCAAATGATTTGCACGGGAGGGAAAAAAAATTTTTCGCAGGGCGGAAAAAATTTCAAAAAAAAAAAGGTAAAATGATATGAATTTTGTGTAGGAAATACAAGTTTCTGTTTCGTTTACGGTTTCGGTTGAAAATCTTGTTTCGGTCAGACCAAAATCACCAAAAGGAAGAATTTTCCCTTCTAGATACGGCAACATTTGTACATAATAAGTTCATATGGTTGCCTAGATGCTTGGGGCACCAAGTTTAGAGGCGATCTCTATCTGTGATGCGGAAAATGTCTTGTCGGAAATTTCACAAATTAAATTATTGATATTTTATTGTAGAGGATAATTTCCTGAACATTTTAAAACCAAAACCACTATGTAATCTTAAAAAGTAAAAAGGGGTCGTCCACGTAACGCCTTTTTTGACAATTCTACCCCCCCCCCCATGTCGCAGTTAGTCACATACAAACAAACCCCCCTATAAATATTACGCCACAACATAGAACTGCTATTGAAACCCAAAAATTTATATTTTCGACCTAATTCGACTAAAATGCCCGTTTTGATAATTTTACTTCGCGCCGACAAGACAAGAGGTCCCGGCTCACTTTCTGCATCACATATAGATTTATGTATTTATAATATACTGTATATACTAGCATTACTATTTCGGTATTTAATAACACGTGTTGGCCCCTTCTATAAAATATCAAATATAAAATTATATTTGAGAAAGAAATTATTTATGAAAAATTTTGTTTTATCGATTAGTGCTTATATTAGGCTTATTATTATTATTATACAGTATATTCAGGGATTCGTAAAAAAATGAAAGGAAATCCGAAATACCTGTAGGCCAAGATCTTTCCCTTCCTCGGTGAGATAACGTTGTCGACCCATCTGGAGTCCAATGATCAGGACTCGAGATATCTGCAGTTGATCGGCCCTCGCCCCCTTAAATAATCATAACACATCGATTCAATTAAGATAATACAAAAAGCCGCTTGGCGCATATACTTGTATATTTTATTAGATATTTATAATAAACTAGACGCAAAGCCCCGCCTTCGGCGGGGCTTTACGCTTAGCCAGGGGGCTGCGCCCCCTGGACCCCCCTTGCTCGCCTTCATTGAAAATTGTGGATTTCTATAAAACATATACATATATACATACCGGTACATACATTTTCCCTTTTCATTTTTATATATAGAGATTATTTTAAAGGTTAATTATTCATGAACTTAAGATTTTTTGTGAATCATATCCTTTCCGGGACTCTCCCGGTACTCAGACAAAAAATTCACGCCGATATTTTAGAATTCAAAATGTAAATAAAAAAAAAAAATCGTAAACATGGGTAAATATTTATATTTTGTTACCATGGGAACTATTTCTCCTAATTTTTATTTTTTTCTTATTTTAACGGTTAATTACTCATTAACTTATTGTTATTTGTGAAACAAAACCTGTCCGGGATTCTCACAAACATACACAGAAAATTTCATCAAAATCGGTTCAGTCGTTTAGGAGGAGTTCAGTCACATACACACGTACAGAAGAATTATATATATAAAGATATTGATTATATGTGATGGTGTGGTCCGGTAATTGCCTTGATATATTAGGGTGAATTATTTATCCTATTTCTTAAAAAACAGAATAAAATAAAAAATTGGCGCACAGCACACAACTTACACGGTAAATTCGATTTTCAAGATGTAAAATATTTATAAATAGGCAAGACCCAGGGGCGCCGGAACGAATTTAAAATAATTTAATATGTCCAAATAGTATAAAACAAAAACAAATCTACTATAAAACATTAAAAATTTTAAATAAAATCACAATTTTAATAAAATTAAAATTTTAAAAATTTGTTAGTGATTTTATCAAAATTTTTTTTAGGCTATATTTATACTATTTGAATGAAATAAATATTTTTAATTTTCTTCCTATAATTCAATATAAAATGTTTTTAGAAATTAGAAATACAATAGGGTCTATATAAAATATTTTGGAAAAAATCTGGTGTGACTGGCGCACAGCACACAACTTTCTCTTACCTTCGGTAATCGAAAGTTGTGTTCTGTGCTTGTCACACCAGATTTTTTGTGTCGACATATATTTAGTTCCCGACAGTACGGAACAT
Organism: Euborellia annulipes; assembly: GCA_023213315.1. Lineage (NCBI taxonomy): Eukaryota > Metazoa > Arthropoda > Insecta > Dermaptera > Anisolabididae > Euborellia > Euborellia annulipes. The sequence continues at coordinate 5,874 of JAKCPI010011677.1, read as the reverse complement.
ATGAATTCAGATGTAAAATTTATAAGTATGGGAAAATATTTATATTTTGTTACCATGGCAACCATTTCTCCTATCTTCCCTATGAAATACAAGAGTAAAGTGGTCTTCAGAAGATTTCAATTGCAAAATGAGAATATACATTTGAAAGAGCATCTAAAAAATAATTGATTTTTGAATTTAAAAAAAAATCGTTGGAGCAAATTTTGAGAAAATCGAAAAAAACTGAAAAAGTACATCAGTAAAGTACTAGTAATCTTTGGCCGATTTTGATTAAAAGCTTATTTTTCCGGTCCCGGGGGTGTTTAACTTAAATATAAAATTTCAACCTCGTAGCTCAATTCCTTCATCCTTAAAATTGAACACACACCCACACACACACCCACCCACCCACCCACCCACCCACAGACAGACCATGTCGCGAAAACCACTTTTTTGGATTCAGGGGACCTCAAAACGTGAAGATCCATCAAAATCTCGACATCGAATTTTTGACATGAATCCAATACTTTCTCTCTATATATATATTACATATATACATAGGTAAGAGAAAGTAAAAAATGAATTTCTTACTCTTTTAATTTAAAAGATTTTATTTTTCAAAAGTAAAAATGTATCATTTTTAAAAATAAATGAAATAAAAGAAGACATATTGCCCCCCTCTGCCCCCTCCTATAGGATGCCAGGGGGGGGCAATGCACCCTTACTCCCCCCCTCCAGTTCCGACGCCTTTGTCAATGGAGAATGGAAGTCTCATTCACGCGTGTGTTTTAAATACTTTATTAATTGGTAGAGCTTTGTTAGAAAAAGTTAGAGTTTTTTCGAACAATGCCATATAGACTGTAAATTAGCCAGTGAATATAATATATCGTTTAAGGTAAGTATCTAACAAAGCTATGAGTGTTATTTATTGGCGAGGCTAAACCCATCGAACCCAGGATCTCCAGCCTTTCCAGGGCATAGGCTTGCTGTCCATTTCATCAGGCCACCGGACCCTCGACCTCGACTCGTTTAAGATAAGGAAAATTTATGCGGTGAGTTTGTGTTTTGATTGGTCAATTTGAGCTCCGATTTCGTGACGAACGGACTAGGCGTATCTTAGGCCGTCAGCACGTCAACAAAATTAAAATAAAATTCATTATAAATATTAAATTTGATTGACATTTTAAAAGCAGAATTTTGTTGTAACGAGCCCTGAGACTGTACATTATTACTTGCGTCATACCTTGAACCGGCCGTGTCAATAAATTACCTTTTCTTTTTAAAATGTTAAAAAGAAATAAAGATATAATCTATTATTATATTTCATTATAAATCAGTTAATAAAAAGTTCGAGCCTTGGCGCCTAATTAGGGTGAATATTTAATAATTTTTTTTTACCTGGCGGCCATGGCCTTGGTCTTGAATTACTCGGCCGTTGGTCAGGAATAGCATTCGTTTCGTGACTTAAAATAGGACAATCTTCAATGGTGGCCCTAAAAAGAAAGAAGAATTAGAATAAATAATAAGTTAAGGAGGGAAAAAATTAAAAACTCACTTGTATTCGATGCATTGATCGCGCAGGAAGGAGAGCGCCTTGTCGAGAGTTTGTCTGGCGAATTGACTTGCTGCTGGCTCGCAATCCCTTCGGGTCTCCTCCAGGACACAATCGCGGAATCTCAGGTGCGAGCTGATATTCAATAACACTTGAATTATTTTAAGTGCATTATTTTTGAAATTTTATGATTGTTAAATAATAAAAAAAAATCTTGCTTTTAGTATATATTTTCTTTAGCTGGAAATTTTGTATATTATTGATGCTAAGTAGGCAGACAGGATGAGAAATAAAAAGCTATTTTATTTCAATGTGCTCATCGACGTTTTGCCAATCTCTAAGCGTCTCCTTCTTCAGGACTGAACAGGTGTCAATTATAACAATTAGGTGTCATTTGAAGAATAATAATAATAAACTTTATTTGCTATCTAATTTTGCTACAATTTATACATAGAGTATTGATGTAGATGGCTTCGTTGGGACCATGGCTTCAAGTTCTTTTGAACTTCCCATCCATGATGGCTATTGACCGATGCCGTCCATAACTCGTCCTTCTTTTAAGAGGAAAAAAATTTTTTTAAAAAACCTCTAGACTATTTTTTAGAAAAGATCGGGAGAAAAGAGAAAAAAAACAATCAAAAAAGGGACAGATTGCGACGTTCTCTTGCTAATAAGATATTCGTGACTTCTGGATTCCAGTGGTTGTCCAATATAGCGAAAAACTTCTTTACTTGATTCTCAACTACATCTACGAGAGCTTCCTCCCCAAGTCCAACTAAAATTATGGAGTTGTTTATCCCTGGCGGAGGGTTGGCAATGTAGCGTAGTGTTTTATTCTCAACTCGCTCAATGAGGGCCACATTAGACTTAGCTGCACGCCCCCACCAAAGAGGTGCACCGTACACCAGACGGGGCCGTACCGCTGCTTTATACACAGCCATTTTGCCAGCCAAATCCAAGGGACTTGAAGGGTTCGTTAAAGGCCAAATAACTCTTGCCGCTTCCCTACCTCTGCTAGCGGCCATTCTCAGGTGCTTGGCAAAATTAAGCCGCCTGTCAAGATATACCCCAAGGTACTTCACAAATGGCTCCCATTTCAAGCGTATTCGCCCAAACTTAACGCGCCATTCCAGATGTCTTCTGCGCCTCGAGAATAGGATGGCCTCGGTTTTATCCTTATTGAGGGATAACCGCCAGGTTTCAAAATATGAATTTAAAATGCCAAGATCCTTCGTCAATCCGGAAACCAAGCACCTAATATCACGGTGATGATAAATCAGGGCAGAATCGTCCGCAAACTGGGCCAAGAGTGATCTCTCGGGAATAGGGATATCCGCCGTATACAAGGCGTACAAGATAGGTGAGATTAGCGCCCCCTGTGGAGTCCCAGCATTAATAGGTTTCCAATTAGAGAAGGAATTTTCTACCCTAACTCGAAAAACCCTCGATCTCAAGAAGTCTGCAATTAGAAGACGTAATTTTGAGGCAATCCCAAAGCGCTCCAGTTTCGCCCCAAGTCCTTCGTGCCACACCGAGTCGAAAGCCTTCGCCACGTCAAGCATAACCAGGGCCGCCGGTTTCCGCCCAGCTTTGGCTATATAGCTGACAACTCTGGCTGCTTGTTGTACCGCAGAATGTTGACGCCTGAACCCAAATTGCCAATTAGGCAGGATTCCAAAGCCTTCCACCTGACTTTCCAACCAATTTAAAATGAATCTTTCTGCTAGTTTGGCTAGTACTGGCAATAGAGAAATAGGCCTATAGCTTGTTGGTTCATTAGGCGGCTTCCCTTGTTTATGAATCGGAACTATCTCCCCACATTTCCAGGAACGTGGGAAGTGACTCAGATTCAGGATTGCTTGGAATATCCTTGAGAGAAGTAAAACTGCCTTCCCTGGTAGGCCATGAACAAATACTGGCAAAATTCCATCATAGCCAGGGGCTTTCCGCTTCTTGATTCTTTTGATGGCTAGCCTCACGTCTTTGGGTTTTATCAAGGGGACTGGTGACTCCTCATCAATATGTCTAGGAACCTTGGATAATCCTGCTTGCAAAATATTCGCTGAGGGAACTGGTCTAGTATTTGAGAATTGCTTTTCAAATACGTCAGCCAAGATATTGGCTTTTTCTTCAGGAGAATACGCAAGGACACTCGCCGTATTAAAAGGACCAATTGATGTTCTCTGCCCTCTAAGCCGTTTAGCCATCTGCCATAGGGAACAGTCCCTAACTGATAACCTTGACATCTTTTCTAACCAAATTGTCCGTCTCCATTTGGCAACAGCAAGTCTTATCCGAGAGATTAGCTTGTACATTTCTCGTTTCTTCTCAGGTAGTCGATGTCTGTTCCATAACTTCCGAGCCTCATTTTTTCGTTTGATTAGCGCCTGAATATGATCAGGCAGCCTATCACCTAAATATTTGAAGCACCGCTTTGGAATTGATTTGTGCGCAGCGTCCATTATTGCCTCCGTTAATGACCCAACTACGGAGTCCAGCTGGTCAGTAGTGGAAATTTCTATGGGTATTGACGTATTTTCGCAAATAAGTTTCCGATACAAGGTCCAATTAGCCTTTGAAAGATCCCATAGCGTTGCACGTTTGGAACTTAATTGAGTTCTCAACCGAGTCACGACTGGATTATGGTCGCTAGATAATGCCGTCCAGCTCACTGCATATACCGATGCTGATGGGAATCCCTTTATAAGAGTTAGATCCAGGACGCTCGGCGTCGAGATTCGGTTCGTCGGAAAACGGGTGGGCTCGCTCGGATAAACAAGGTCAATACCATGGGAATAACAAAAATTCGTTAAGGTTCTTCCATTTCTGTTGGTCGACCTACACCCCCAACTTGGATGACGCGCGTTTAGGTCTCCTGCGACAATTACTTTAGAGCCTAACTGGAACAAACTTCTCAGATCTGGTCCACATATTACCCTATTTCTTGCTGGTGAGTTATATCCTCCAATAATAATAATATCCCCATTTGAACTTCGGATTTTGGCACCTACAGATTCAAGATGGCCATTGCATTGAGGCAAGGAAATTCGATGAGCGTCTAAGTCGTTCCTTATTGCCAAAAGAACACCCCTACTAGGCGGAGATCCATCATTTCTATAAATTGTAAATCCAGGAATGGCAACTCTTATTTCAGGGGAAAGTCGCGTTTCAGTAATAATTAAAACATGGGCGTTTCGATCTTTAGAAAACTCAATTGACTCGGCTGAAATTTAAAATCTTATCCCGTTAGCATTCCAATTAATTATATTTAATGATACGTTTTTAGCCATTATTCAAATATTGAAAGCCCCTCACTTAGTACCAAACTTAGGCGCTCCGATACGCCGTTTACTGTAGCTAATTTACGCAACAAGGCAATTAATTTCATGAATATGTTAAGAATTATTGGATGTTTCAATAAAATGAGGAGATCGTTTATATTATCTACTTCTGACTTGTTCGAATCATTACAAGTATCTTTTGATTTTGAAGTCCTATTTTGATTATTCTTTGTTGGGTTTAAAAGAGAGGAAGAGTAAGAAATTGCACTACCACTACCCCCTTTAACTTCAGTGCCAGATGAAGAAAATTTTAAATTAGGATCTGTCCTACTACTTTCAGGCTTTGGTAATTCAGGAAAGGATTTCTCCGACAATTTAAAATTTGCGGTAGAGCTGGGTTTTTTTGCGGCTTTTAGATACATATTCAAGGTTGACTTTGAAAAATTTTACATTTTTCATCACTCTTTATGATGGTTACCCCCACAATTAGCACACTTAAATACCTGTATATTGCAGGACTGCGAACTGTGTAGACCAGTACATTTCGCGCAAACTTCCCCCAGGCAACAATTGACACTTATGTGCCCGTAGGTTGCTGACAACGAAAGCACTGTAGGACTGTAGTGTTACGCTTATACTTTTTCCCAAATATATTCTCATGTAACATATTTTATTAATTTTAAAAATTTCCTTGAGATCCGTAGTAGGAGGAAACTTTATTATAAATATTGGCAATTTAATATCAGTTCCTTTTTTATTTAATTGCAGGATGTCTATTAGTTTATATCCTAATAGCTCCAACTCCTCTTGGATATCCAAACCACGTAATAGTGCGATGCAAGGCCTTTGAGTACAACCTTAATAGGTATCTCCTCCTTTTTAGCCATATAAGTATAAAATTTTAGGTTATTTATTTTCAAAAGATTAGGTGATCCTTATAATCTGATATATTACTAGTTCTAATAAATGTCTTCTCCTTGTTTACGAGAAATGATAATTTCCATTTCAAAATCTCCTTGGATCATTGACTTCAACGATTTAAAAACAATTTCGGTATTTCAT
>JAKCPI010011676.1:0-85592 GCA_023213315.1 Euborellia annulipes | reverse complement strand
ACCTCAAAACATCTATCAAAATCTTGACATCGAATTTTTGACATGAATCCAATACTTTCTCTTTCTATATATTAACATATATAGAGGTATGAAAGCTATATTTACCAGTGACTGATACCCAACGGGCAAATAAACATGTGTAACGAGTCTTTAGAGTCTATACATGTTTAAAGAAAATCAAAAAGTACAGAAAAATGTTCATCTTATAAATAAATTTTAAACTAATTTAAAATAAAGAAAATTCATTACAGGAGTTTCTTTAAGTTCCGAAATATCCAATTGTTCATCCAAATCTTGTCGATCCCGACTTTGATTTTGTTGAAGTAAGCGAGCTTTTTTATGAGCCTGGGCTTGAAGACGTAAAACTTGCGGACTTGAGCCCCAAATGAAAAGTTTATTATTTGCTGTCACAGCCAACTGAAAATTAATAAATATGTAGTTTAGAGTTGGGTTGAAAATTAATGAGTGATGCCGAGAGAATTATAAACCGAAAATCGTCTATCATGCTGATTTTTCGGCAAAATCAGCGTGATAGAGGAGTTTCGGGCTAGATTTGGGTTTTTATGATATTTAGAGAAACACTTACATTATGGAAATATCCAGTTGCAATAATTGTTGCGGGCTCAGGGAGTAGAACAAGTAGAGGAATGGAAGACTTTGTTGTTCCACCGTTTCCTAATTGTCCAAAAACATTTGAACCAAATGAAAATACGGAGCCGTCGGCACAAAGAACAAGGCTATGTCCATGTCCACCGCAAACTTGTACTGCAACCTAAAATTATTTATTTTGTTAATTTTCATAAGATTAGGCTATAATAAATAAGAGGAAATTTATAAGAAGAGTGTATATGCATCAGGGTGGTTCGGTTAAAACCTGTTTTAACCGCCTGGTTTTAATCCAATTTTGACATATTTCGGGAAAATTACATAATTACATAAAAAATAAATCATACAGAAATGGAAGATCTAAAAAACTGAACTTAAAAAATAACTAAACATACATTTTATATTTACAGGAATTTAGGACCAATAGTTTCAATTAAAAGTTGAAAGTTATGAAACTTTCTCTTACATTCGCTAATTGAAAGGTGTGTTCTGTGCTTGTCACACTAGATTATTTGTGTCAGGATATATTTTTTTTTATTCAATTTAATGTATTTAGTATCGTTAAAAGTCTTAAATGGCCTAAGTTGCCGAAAAGACTGTGTGAATGTGTGTGTGAGTGTGAGTGTGAATGAGAAAAGGTGAGGGTCCGCAGCAGGCGGGCTCGAGCCAGCTGAGGAGGGTCCAGGAGGGCAAAGTCCCCCGGCTAGGCGCCACGGCTAGTTTATTCTAAAAAATAGTAATACCTTATGTTTTAAAGCTTGAAGTAATTGTGGATAGAAAACGTCTTCAATGGTTCCATGGCCGAGTTGGCCATGGACAGCCCAGCCCCAACTAAACACACGGCCTTGATCATTGATCACCAACGAATGATACTGACCCGCAGAAATACATGTCAGTCTTTCTGATGATAATCTAAAAAGGAAAACAACAAAAATTATTTATAAAATACTGTAGTTATATGGACCGTTTATTTTGAAAGTGGTGTAAGTCATTTTTTTTTTTAATGAGATATCACATAATTTATGCTTAATTTAATGAAAATTTTTGATGTATAACTAGTTAGTGGTAAATTTCTTAAAAAAATTCTCATGTTTTGGTCCATATGTTGAGGAAATGTGTATAACCAAAATTACAAGACTTTGTGTGATAATAAATATTAATAGATGATATATTTACGTTTGGACTAGAATTGGCCAGGGGGATTGATTGACCTCAGGACCAAGGCCAAGCTGACCATAACGAGAGGAACCCCATGAGTAAAGTCCGTTATCTGTAAGAGCTAGAGTGTGTTGGCGTCCACAAGAAACAGCAAGAACTTTCACTCGTAAGATACTCAAAGTAGAAACGGGTTGAGCTGCTTGAAATCGAGCCATACTTGGACCACAACCTGAAATATTCACAAAGAAAATATAAATCATTAATAATAGCTATTGAATTACTAGCATTTATTTTTTTTATACGAGGGTTGATCCAAAAAAATGAGATTTCTAAAGAGTTCTAGCCGCACGGGAGGCTGCAATGCGACACACACATGCTGTTTCCCCACTTTCGATTCCGCCAGGTTGCGTTTCGTAGTGCCGCTTGATCTTGGCTTGGCAGTCGTCCGAGATGGAGAGTTCCATTGTTAATTCTACCAAGTGCAAAGCAGAAGCAGATCTCACACTTCGTTATTTAATTCGCTTTTTGCTCGCCAAAGGGACTGCAATCGTGGAATCTGTTGGCAGATATATATGGCGACAAGTGTATGTCCGTTCAACGCGTTCGAAAGTGGTGCAGGGAGTTTAGTGTCGGACGGAAAGAAGTCCACGTTGAAGAACGGCGTGGAAGATCGTCAGTTTCGGAGGCGGTTATCGAGATGGTCCAACGTGAAGTGCTTCAATCTGTCAACTGACAATGAATATCCACGGGTAGAGTCCCTTTGGAGTGAAAAAAGGGAATTACGGAACGAATCTTTCACTTGTCGGGATCATTAATAAGCCTGACAGTTGCCAAGTCAAGATTAAGCGGCGCAGCGATTCACAACCGGGCGAAAAATCAAAAGTGGGAAAACAGCTGCACACAGTGGTGTTGCGGGATTCAGCTTCGCACCCTCCCGTGTGGGTGGAGCTCTTTGGGAAACTTATTTTAAGATCACCACTCGTATATATATTGGGAAGATAAAATTCTCAGGTTAAGACGCATTGCTATATATAATGGAAAATATATTACCTAAACATCCATTAACCGTCGATCCCCAAGTGTATAATTGATCATCTCTTATAATAGCACAATGTGAATACCCGGCGCTTAAGGTTGTAGCTCGAAGGGAAACAACTGGAGGTGTGTTTTCTGTTCTTTTCTGAAAAATAAAATGAATTCATCATTAGAAAAAAATTATGATTTTATATTTTTAAAGTATATTCTTACCATTTCTATATCACTATTTTTTAATAATTCTGGTATATATTTTTCAAATGGCGTGCGCTTACTTATTAAATGAATTAATACTAGGAGAAATGTTTGTATCAGTTCATCTACATTAATCAGACTTATATGGTCATCCTTAAAAAGATAATAATTAAAATTTAAAAATGCTTTCGGGGATAAAAAAAAATTAAATATTAAAAACTTACTGTACTATCAATTGAATCTAGAGAAGAGTCAAAATTACTAGAATTGCTAGTTAAAAGTCTCCGTCTTAGTGATTGTCCTAAATAGGGTCGTAGTATTGGAGAAGAGAGATCATAAAGTATTGCAAATCGCTAGAAAATTAAATTTTTGTATATTAGAAAGTTTAAAAAAAAAAAAAATAAAATAAAATAAAATAAAATCTTACTTCGAGAATTTCAGGACTAATATGATTAATCCAAGTTCGGACAAAAGTTAAATGAGCTTTTGCTTGTTGTGGACGACAAAAGAGGGGTTGTAATAAACCTTGCTCACTTGCACATTGCCATAAACCAACTAAAAAAAATTGCAACAAATCTTTTATTCAACTAATAATTAAGATGAGGATAAGTTTAAGCTAACAATGAGAAAAATAACATTTTAGAGGGTTTCCCCCCTCCAACCTCTCGCGAAGTTGACCGAGGAACGAGAGTGTGGAGGCTTTGCTCGGCCCGCCTCGTGCTACTTTCACTCGCCTCGGCTTACTTCGCTCTAGAAGCGGTGTTTTAAGTCAAAGGAACGCGAGCCACGAGGACGAGGAAACCCGAAGTGCACCTCTAAACTCTTATATTATTTCAAATTCATAATTTTATAATTTTATTCATGAGTGAATGGGCCCAAGCCCTTCAATTGCAATTCCTTGAAGCTTTTGGGGTTCCAAATATACTAATCATAAAAATAAAAAAAAATAAACGACGCTTCCGTTTTTTTTTTAAATTTTCTTATTTAAAAAAATATAAACAAAATTATAATAGCTATGCACAAATAACAGCAGCTGCTGCTGCTATTACTTCGGTGTCACTCATGGTATTGAGCTCGTAGCTGAGAAACGCGAGAGTGTGGGTTCCTAGTTCCTCGGGTCGTGCAACTTCGGCGATGTTACTCTGAGAGAGTCTGTAGGGGACTTAAATTTAATTAAGTTTATGCAGCTGTTCTTACCATCTATTGGTGCCGGGGGTGGAGCTCGAGTTCTTAAAACCTTAGTTAAAGTATCTAATAATTCTGGATTTAATCCTCTTGACCGGGCTAATTTACTAACAACATACCAGAGTCCAGTTTGCCCGGCCACATTAACAGCCAAAACTTGATCATAGAAAGGATTTTCTTTGAGAAAATTTCTAAAATCAAATTTAATTATTTTTTTATTTTTATAATATTTAATTAATAGAAGATAAATAAAAATAATTACATAAAATTGGATAAGAGTACAGGTCGAGAAGAACGAAGAACTTGTTCGGCATGAGCCATCACAGCAAGATTGGAGAGGTGAATTCGTTCACTTAAACTAAGTTCAACACTTGCAGTTGTTAATACAAGAGTAGCGTAGGATAAAAGTTCACCTGAGTGGCCACAGCACGCAAATTTTAGAACGCTTTTCAAATGCCGAGACTGAAATTTCAAAAAAATAATTAATTAATATTGATAAAAATTAGCAAAAAAATTAAGTTACATCAGGAAATATTAAACTTCCAATGAATATAGCAAATAATTTAATAAAAGATATTATTAATAAATAATTTAAAATAAAAAATTCTATTAATAAAATTATTCTAAGAAAAAAATTTTTATTTTGATATTTTTTTAAATCAATTTGGATCAATAAAGTACTAGAATTCCAAGTTTTCTAAAGACAAGATCAAGCGGAATTTATTTTGTAATCCGCAAATAGTAAATATTTAAAATTTGAAAGAAATCGTTAAAGAGAATTTCTAGAAAATGTGAAAAAAATAAAAAAGTACATAGTAAAATATTAGTACCCGAATTTTCCCAAAGGTGAGAGTCAGTGCAATTTATAATGGTACAGGAAATATTATATATTTAAAAGTTGAAAAAAAAATCGTTAGAGCCGTTTTCGAGAACCAATGTGCTTATAAACAGTACAGTGAAGGACAAAATTAAGTCCCACCCATGCGTTTTCTTCTTGTGATTATTTCATTGTTTTTAAAAAAATATTATATATTTTTTAATGGAAACTTTCATAGTTCAAACCTAGAAAATTTCCAATAAAGATTTTGATTTTCTTTTATAAAAACAATGAAATAATCACAAGTAGAAAACGCATGGGTGGGACTTAATATTGTCCCTCACTGTACATTGCTTGTTTATAGGAGAAATGGTTGCCATGGTAACAAAATATAAATATTTTTCCAAGTTTATAAATTTTACACCTTGAATTTTAAAATATCGGTGGAAACTAAATATATCTTGACATAAAAAAATCTGGTGCGACCAGTCATACTAGATATTTTGATTCTGTTAATCTTCAGGATTTTTAGAGCATAAAAGCAATTATTTTTCGGTCCACTACACACCAATATTTAGAGGTGTGAATGTTATAAGTATTTTATGAACGTTTTTGCTTTCTCTTACCTATATATTAATATATATAGATATTGGATTCATTTTAAAAATTCGATGTCGAGATTTTGATGGATATACACGTTTTGAGGTCCCCTGTGTCCAAAAAAGTGATTTTCGCTACAAAGTCTGTCTGTCATGTGTGTGTGTGTTTGTGAACAAAATATCTCAAGAACGCAAAGAGCAGTCGGAATGTTGTACAGTATTTATATTTTTAATAAATAATTAAAAAAATACAAATATGTTAATAAGAGGGTAAAAATGAGAAATGCAGCTAAGATTATTTCTTTATTTGGTTAATTCACACAGCTGACGTTTCGGTTCCGTGTTTGAACCATCTTCAGAGCTGGCGAAAAGTCATTATGAAAGTGTCATAGTGGATTTTATACATTGTATAAAATCCACTATAATACTTTTCGCCAGCTCTGAAGATGGACCGAAACGTCAGCTGTGTGAATTAACCAAATAAAGAAATAATCTTAGCTGCGTTTCTCATTTTTACCCTCTTATTAATATAACAACTCAGCTATAAATTGTTTACACAATACAAATATGGTCTATATTTAAAAACTCCCATAATAATAAAAAACTGAAAAATTCATGCCATCTGTGAAAAGATAAAAACTACAAGTGATTCCATCCCTATCTCCAGTTAAGTTGTGGCATTCAATAAAAGAATAAAATGGATATTAAAAAAGTAGCCCTCCTCTTCCGTTTTGAGATGGATATGTAAGTTTGGAATAAGAAAAATGGCATGCTTAAAAAAATCGAATCAACCAAACAACTCAAGTCGGAGCGGATCCCACAAATATAAAAACAAATAAAGGTAGAGAAAAAAAATACAGTATAATAAAGATAATTACCCTTGCTAATTTGTAAAGTGCAATAGCTTGAGGAAATTGAGAAGATGCTAATTTAATGTCCCCTGCCAATTCTAGAAGACGATGAAGTTCAAGTCCAAAGGCAGCAGCGAGTCGTTCGGCTCTTTCAAGTTGTTGGTGTTGAAGTACAAGTTCGAAAAAAAGCTCCGACTATACAACGCCTGGGCCGTAAAACGTAAACTCCTCTGTTAGTTATAATATGCCATGTATCAATAACTGGCGCTGGCACATTCACTTCACGCAGATCATGGATTAGAGTAAAAGGAGGCTTTTCAGCTATGCTTGCGCGATCTCGGCTTTTACTTCGTCGTTCATGCGAATCAGTAATATTTGGGCCTCGCCGATGCAATCCCAAAATATATTCTTCTTCATCGAGATCAATTTGATATATTGTAGCCTCTGGATTGTAATCCTAAAACAAATAAATAATGAAAATAAAAATTCATGTGCAGTTTGCCATTGCGTTTATTTCTCTTCTTTTTTCTCTAATAATTAAATATATATGGGTCATTCTACAAAAATGGGTTAATTTTGGGAAATACACAATTTGAAACTTACTTACTTACTTAGATTTCAATTGTTTGTAATGATTTTGATAGACAATAAGTTAATTTTATTGTATCCATATAGTAACATTCAAATTTTTTCATTTTTTTTTTTTGTATTAATATATAAGCTTATCAGCTTCTTAGCCTTCCGGTTGAAAAACTTCCAGGGGACTGACGTTTTTTGATATAAAACACAAAAAATCTGCTAATATAAATTGATATGGGATACTTTTTTCTTTTATATATTAAATATAACAATGAAAAGACAACAAATCCAGTATATAGTTAAAATAATTATTACTAAATTTTCAAAATATTACTTATCAGGAGACTGACAAATTGAGTGTTTACATGCCGAAACAAAAATAACAATAAAAGATTGATAACGCCCGGTATGGGCACCAATGACATCTTTACACCGTAAACTTATATAAAACATATAATTATTTTATCAATAGTGAAAAATCAGATATTTTTCAAATTTAACATAAGCCAGGGGGCTGACGCTCGGATCGAGGTACACAACTTTGAAATAAAATAAAATAATGTAAATTTATTTAAAATCAAAATTTATGACTTAAAAACGCTTAATAAAGTATCTTCGATTATATCGATATGGATATTAATACAATTATTATTTTTGTAACCCCTCTTGTTCTGGAAACCATTATATAGCTTATATATACCATATTGTGAGCGTTTACTCACAATATAGTAATTCTATTATAATTATATCATTTATGATTAGCAGGGTCAAGAAATTTGTAAAAAGAATTTTAATGTTGTCTGTATTGCGGTCTGTGGAGATGCTCTATTCAATTCAGTAAAAGGATTTCTGTGAATATCATATTTAAATTAAAATAAACAATAATTATGATAATCACACAGCAAGAATCATTAAAATCCGATTTCCTAAAAAGCACATTAACAATCGTGGTTGCGGTTGGTTGTCTGTAGATCACTTAACTTATATGAATAAATAGTATCTTTTGGCACATACCATATTGCAATCAAGTCGGCTTTCAGAGAGATGTGTAGATAAAAGCATGAGATGTCGATTATTTATATTACTAGTGAGTATTAATTTGTCTCCTAAAACAATTTGACCACATCCTGGTGGGAGTTTATGCACTAAAAGGGGAACTATTTCGAGATTCATATCATGAACCTGAAAATAAATAAAAATAATTAATATCTATAATAATGAATAATAAAATAAATAAGTTTTATACTGTTAATAAACTGGTGGGTGGATAAAATCCGCTGAGAACCGCCTTCCCATGAGTGAATTGCTTGGCTAATCGAGTTTCTCCAATTTGTGAACTGAGCTTTTCAGGTGAGGGATGTTCAGCATCGCTCAATGATAACGTCGTTGGTGACGATTTAATCCCAGTACTCTCTTCAAGGGTATTATTTTCTTAAATAAAATTATTTTATTAGTTGAATATTTACAGCTAACTTTTCTTATAAAAATTACCATGTTTAGTGTGAGAAGATGAAGAGGATTGCTTGGTACGGGTTTCAGCAAGTTTTTGTCTTAAACTTGCAAGTTTTTCAACACTCAATTGTTTAAGTCCCTGGAGTCTTGTTCTTGCAGTTGGTAAATGAGATCTATTTTTTAAAAACAAATTGATAATAAATAATGGAATAGGGTTTCCCATTTAGAGCCCGTCCCTAATTATTTCAATTAAATGATGATAATAAAAAATTTATTATCAATATCATAGAAATATTAATTAGACTTCGAAATATTTTAAAGTAGGCCTTTGTTATAATTTTCCCTTTCGATATGTCAAAACATCCAAATAATGTTATAGCCTGGTGGGAGCCAGATATCTAATAAGTAGTCTAATCAAAAATTATTTATTAGAAAAATTTAAAGTTAAAATCTAAAAGTGTAAAAGAAAAATGACAATCTGTAGAAAAAAGTATTACCTTGTGACAGGATAATCATTTTCACATTTTATTGGCGATTTATCATGATTGGCATCTATTTCCAAAGAATCTATTGGCCAAGTATAACCTGTGGTACGTTGTTCTAAAACTAATTTGTATTGGTTTTCTGGACAGGTAATCTGAAATATGAATAAATAATGTTTAAATTCAATGATATAATTAGTAGTAGTAATATAAAAAAGGAAAAAATACTCATTTTTAAGTTCATAAAAAATTTGGCAGTATACTAAAATGTCACAGTGAATGAGAATTTGCATTCCAATTATAATATGGACGATGTTATGTATGAAGGAACCAAGAGCCATTATACTAAATCTGAGAGTAAGGGGCTTTTTATTTGCATAATTGTAAACAAAACCAATAGCAATGACTTTTTTTCTTGTTTTTTACAAAAAAAAGTGTACAGTGAGGCACAATATTAAGTCCCACCTATGCTTTTTCTACTTGTGATTATTTCATTGTTTTTATAAAAGAAAATTAAAATCACGAATGTGTTTATTAAAGCTTTTGTGGCTTTTGTGAAAATTAAAATCTTTATTGGAAATTTTCTATGTTTGAACCATGAAAGTTTCCCTTCAAAAGTATATAATATTTTTTAAAAACAATGAAATAATCACAAGTAGAAAACGCATGGATGGGACTTAATATTGTCCCTCACTGTACATAGCCCGGATGGCGTGAAATTACATCATTTTTCTATCTAACTCCTCCATCTGCTTTCGTCTCTAGCTAGTGAACTAATCCTTATTCCAACCAACCTCTTCTATGCTAGGGAGGATGTCCTAGTTCGGAGAGTGATTCCCTCAGCATCGGCGTGTTGCCTAATCCTTTCGAAGAATGCATCACTGAGGGGGAACCTTCTTTGCGCCCCTTCCATAGGCGGGATGTCACAGCACCGAGGATTTGTTTAGATTAAATAAATATTTTTATTTAATGAAAAAATCCCGCAAGCCCAGGATTTGAACAGGGATCTTCTTTGTAGAAGCCGATACCCTAGCCCGCTACATCAGCGAGCTCCCTTTATCCTTTTGTATAATTAATTATTTTTTACTTTGGCAATTCAGACTCCGTCCATATTTATATAAATTTTCCCATTAATTGGAATGGAAAGCGAAATATTTTAAAAACATGAATTGTTGGTGGTTACAGAGCATGTGATTCCAGTAGAAATAAAAATCCTTCTAAAACATCTTATACTATATTTGTGCACATTTAGGAATATAGGAATCATATAATTTAAATATTTTATCGCACAAGAAGTGAATCGTGGACACTTCGATTATGAACTCGGCCCAAAGGGGCCTGTGTTATACTTCAACTCTTCTATATATATATATGCAATCAAAGCATAATGGGAAAAATAATTTAAATCAGTATACTTACTAAAAGAAAAGCGTGGTCTAGATTGTTATCTTGGCAAAGTGTCATTTCATTAATCTGTTCTTTAACATTTGTTACACCAACTTGGCAACCGGTGATCAAATTAACAAATATAATATCGCCTCTATCAGTGCTTACGATGGCTATTGTGTAGGAATAAATGAGATTTTGCCACCAAACAATCGCAGTCGGTTTTGAAATGTCAGTCGAATTCGATTTTGAATTAAAATGAACCGGCGATGGGATTAATGTCAGATCATTTATCTTAAAACGAAGATCAATGGCAAGTTCAGGATCAACTAGTTTTAATACCGGAAGTATATAAAGAGAGCCGTCGAAAGCTAAAATTAATTGGATAAAATTAATTAATTTAATAAAATAAGTTAAAAAAATAAAAGTAAAAAATACCGCATATTAGAAGCCAATGTCCGGTAGGGTCAAAACAAAGGGCTACAATTTTTTTATTTGTTTCAGCATACCAGGTAATATTTTTTATTATTGGCAGAGTATTTTCTTCTTTGGTATAAATAACAGCAATATTCCCAGAACTGAAATAATATAAAAAATAATTAGAGTATAGGAAATAAAACTACGAGAGAAATTTCCTGACAACCAAAAACAAAAAAATTATAATTGTATACGATCTAAAGATACATTTTAACAGATGAATATAATTTTATTAATCGAAAATTTGGTCTTCCATTTTTCTTTCCAATTATTTTTTAACGATCTGTATCCTATTTTTAGTGTAATAATTGGAAAATATGATAGACTCAGGAAAATTTCCTCTTGTAAATCCTTATAATTGTTGGTAGTCTCAGTTGGGCGACATATGGTCTAGTTTTATGCTGGTGAAACAAAATCATCATAGTTTCGCCTTAGTTTGGAATATTTTAGTGCCATTTACTCGTAGGGAGAGAAAAAGGGTAAACACTTGTGAGATGTACAGTGAAGAACAATATTAAGTCCCACCCATGTGTTTTCTACTTGTGATTATTTCATTGTTTTTAAAAAAATATTATAATTTTTTTAATGGAAACTTTCATAGTTCAAACCTAGAAAATTTCCAATAAAGATTTTGACTTTCTTTTATAAAAACAATGAAATAATCACAAGTAGAAAACGCAAGGGTGGGATATTGTCCCTCACTGTACTTATAACTATAATCATAATAAGCAAGAAAACAGATTTTTTCTTAATAGAAATTCTTAAATAAAAATCTTTCGTAGTACTTTTCTAAATATTAACTACAACCATTATTGAAGCACTTCATTGCAGAAGTAAAATTCAAGAGAGTTCATTATTCACTATTCTTCCAAGTCTTTTTGTTTATTTGCTCATTATTTTTCTTTCATATGTAATAAACGTAAATAAACTTTTTCAGATAAGAGGCAAAATAAAATTATTTCTGTGATCATTGATCACTTTGAGAGAAAGAAGTAAATTTAGCTTTTCTTAAATAAACAACTGATGATGCTCACTATGCTCATAAAAAAATGAGAAAATAATTAATTACTTACTTAATGACTAGAGCTAGTATTTCTCTTTTGGAGACTTGACTTCGTGATGAAATTAAAATTTCATCAGCTGAGAATACTTTTTTTAAATGAAAAAGATTTTCATCAGGATAACTTGTTTCATTTTCACTGAGCATTTTGCATTTTTCCAATTAATTATTATATAAAGAAAACTAAAAAAAAAAAAGAAATTAAATAATAACAAATTGAAATTCAATTCAAAAGTGAGTATTAAACAATATTTGTAGGCAACTTACTTTTTATAACCAATAATGTGATTTAAATATTTAAAAATCTTAACAATGAATATATATATAAGTTTTTAAGTACAACAAAATAATATTTTTCTAAATTCCATGGATAAATACTTTATTGTAAAATTTATAACTAAATAGAATAAGTTAATGAATTTAAGAAACCTTTTGGTTTGACAGACATTAATCAAGCTAACTTCTTATTCAAAATAAAATATTGAAATTCTTTTCAATAATAACCTAAAAATTATTTTAAGATTTATTTAAAACTAATTTCAAAATAATGGTTATATTAATATGATAAAATAATTTTTTAGGTGTTTATTTTGAGTGATCTGTCAATGCAAAAAGATAATCAGCGCCATGAAGTGGACTAAAGAAGACCATAAGAGTATATATTTTTTATCAAAGTTGCAATCAAAGAGTATAGCACTGAAATCCTTGAAAGGACTATTATTACAACATTTGATTTGTTTGAATTTTGTAAAAAATTTGATTTGAATATCATATGTATAGGAAGATATTTTTAAAACTTTATAATATTAATATCACAGATATATATATAAAGAACTCAATGTTAATTTTGTTTTGTCCATCAGGGTGACAATCAGAACGCAGGGAATTTGAAAATTCAAACCAAATTTTAGCCGCTAAATTTAAATTATGTATTTCGTGTAAATATATATATATATTATTGATTGATTTTTTTTTTTTTAATTATATATATTATTTTTTGTTAATAGTAATTTTAATATAGAAAGAATCTGGGTATTTTTTATAACATAAACATCAGATATTTTAAAGATAAACAATTTATTTAAAAAAATACAGATAAATACATTTTATACCTTTTGGGGTACAGAATACAAAAGAAATACAAAAATTTATATAAAAATGAACAAAAATACACAAGAGATAAATAATAAAGTTAAATTGTCATTTGTTATAGATTTGTGACGATCTGAAAAATAATCAAAATTAGTAACGTAAGTTATTGGTAAATTAGGCGAGTTGTCCAGTTGATAGTTTTGTCGAAGAATAACATCTGAATCCTCAGCAAAAGAAAACTTCTAAGGAATTTGATGTATCATTTAATGGATGATCTTTCTCCATTTCTATAATAAATTTTGAAGAATATTTGTGTTCTCAAACTATTGTCAAAAATATTGACAATTGTTTGATTTTCACTAATATTTATCATAGTTTTATTAGTTTTATTAGAAAAATTACTTATCTTATTGATGTTTCCATTTGTTGTGAAAGATCTCACAGGTGACTGTTATTTTTAGGAATACTGTGCCCAAATCGAATGATCTTTAGGTTATCAATTTCATTAGTTTGTCATAATTATTGCAATTTTTTGCTAAACATTTTCTTTTTCCTAAAAATATAAATGGAAATGTAGTTAATAAACATATAAATATAATTAAAAACATTTTTAAGTATATAATGAAATCCAATACTTATCTCTTGAATGACAATTTTAACGTATTTGACAATATTTGAATATAATATATATAGAAATCACATGCTCATTTCATCGTTACTACCCTGCTCTCTAGCGGATTAAAGGTCAAACTCTCACTGGGTGGCAACGGACGTCACACAATTTCAAATTCTCCCATTAGCACCCCCGATTAATATTATAGTTGGTTCAGTTTCGGCATTTTCAAATACTTGAATGCCCTATCTGTTAATTTGATGTCTGCGCCATGTTGGGTCAAAATGGCGGCTCTTAAAAATTTAACCAAAAATCTTCCCTTTATTCGACAACAATTTATCGCCCTTTTGAGAAATACAAGTACATCAGTCAAATTTATTTGTGTTGTGGTATTATGTAGTTATTTTTTATCATATTCAAAGGATCTAGAAGTTGAACGAATTCTAAGTGTGACTCCAGGTTACTTACTGCCTCCAGTTTTTTGGATTTGGACAGCATTTACATTTTGTTTTTTAGAAATACACTTTTGGGAAGTTTGTGTGGACATAATCACATTAGGGCTTTGCGGTAAATTAATTGAACCATTATGGGGTGCTCTAGAGATGATGACATTCTTTGCCATTGTAAATATTGGAGTTGCTTTCCTCAGTGGATTCTTTTATCTTTTCCTCTATATGTGTACTTTTAATACAGATCTTCTTTTTACCGTCCACATTCATGGACTGGCCGGTTATATTGCTGCAGTTTCAGTTGCAGTTAAACAAATCATGCCAGATCATCTAATCATCAAAACCCCCCTAGGAAAGATCACCAACCGAAATGTTCCCTTATCTGTATTCATTATGTCCCTCATTCTCTGGCTGATTGGTCTTCTAGAAGGAACATATCCGACAATGTATATGTCTGGGCTTATCACAAGCTGGATATATCTGCGTTTTTATCAAAGACATAATAACGGTTCAAAAGGCGATATGGCTGATAATTTTACATTTGCAAGGTCATTAATTTTTTCAAAAAAATTTGTATATTGACATAAAATAAGATATCTAGACTGTCCATCTGACTTCTTGGGCCTGTCCAAATTCTTTATTGCCTGTTAATACCTACCTAAAAAATATTTAGTCCAATAATTAATTCAGATGAGTGGTGGGGCAATTTAAAATTATTTTTGGGTATCTATGAAGGCTCGTGGCTAATCGGATAAGCTGTGGATTACGAATCTAGAGTTGCTACCCAACTCGGGTTCAAATCCCACTTGCCGTGAAAATTTCCAAACATTGCCAATGTCTCCTCCGTCTCTCTGTTTTTGGAGTTAATCTCTGTTGAGAGATTGAAGAAAATTATATAAATGAAAAAATTCTTGACATTTTTTTATTTGTGACTCACTTGTTTTTCCCCCACTTAGTTAATTACTGGACGTATAGCATATGTATAAATTATTAATTTCTAAATTACTTTTCAACTTAATATCTCTTTTTTGACAATTTTTATAGACCTTAAATACTTCTGACAATAATAGAAAATAATTTAAAGCTAATATATATTCATATTATTGTTTGTTTCAGTTTTTTTCCAAATGTGTTGCAACCTCCAATAGCTGTCTTTGGAAATACTTTATATGGATTTTTGGTGCGAGTTGGTATTTGTCGTAAACCAACCAGAAAATTTGAACTTAACACTACTCCTGGAGGATTAACAATAAATATGCCTGGAATTGACCCTCATGACATGGAAAGAAGAAGGTAAATTATTAATTTATTAAGACCTTAAACCACTGGTTCTTAACAGCGGGGCTCCGTGAGCTTTTTGCTTTTCGCTCCGCGAAATTATGAGATATTTCCTGATTGTTAGCCATAAATGAAATGAATAACATAATATCACAGAAAAGCCCACCATCACATTAAATCAGGGGAGGGGAGGGTGGATTAGGGTTTAACCCCCTCCCTCCCAGGAGAGTAAAAAATATACTATTAAACTAGCAATTTAAGTTTGTTTATATTTTATTTATAAGAATATATACATGTAGGCAAAATACATCAAGCAAATTAATATTAAATCAACAAAACACTAATAAATTCAAACCCCTAAATGGGCTCTGTAGCCGAAAGGGCAAAATAACGATTTTTTTTCAAATTTTAAATATATAGGCCACGACCAAACCACCAAACTTCATCTCGGTCAAGCCTGAATTAGAAATTGACAAATATCGTTGGTTTCAAATAGATAGATGATTTAAAAGATATAAAAATGACTTTATTTTATTTGAGCTTTGACAAAAATAAAGTTTTTTTTTTGCGGTTTAAATCAAAATGGATCAGATATACTGTGAAAGGATCTAAACTAATTAAAATAAATTTCCTTTGTTTTAGACAAATCGCTTTAAAGGCTCTGAACGAACGGCTAAGTAAAGGTGAAGCTCCTTTAAATCCAAATCCAACTCAATCAGTCTCGATTAATATTTCAACATCAACATCTTCAGAAGCGAGCAATAATGAAAAAACTCTTCAAACAGATACTATACAAAATATTTGAAAATATTTTAAAAGGATGGTGGAGTGTTTTTGTGATAATTTATAAGTCAATCCAAATTGTTTACCAATATTTTGAATTGGTGAATATGTTATAAATATTTAAAAAATAGATATGGATTTTATAAATGTTTTATTCTTATGAAATCTAATCCACTATATGTCTCTGTAATTATATGTACAAAATCATTTTTATTTAAATGGTATTAATTTTGAAAATATTGCTTAACATTGTTATTTTCTTATTATATAAATATATATATATATACTTATTCACACATTTGATTCATCATTTGATCATCATTATATGCATTTATAGGTCTTGTTACAAATGGCTCATAATTCCATTTAGGGAAAATACGCTTGTATAAATTAAGAAATATTATATCTTGTGATTTCAATTGTCCATCAAATATACATTTCATATGACCATGAGTTCCTAAAAAAAAATTTTAATCAAAGTTAAAAAAGATAATTAAAGTTAATAGTAGGCAAATCGTGGAATATTTTAATTTATAAGCTTATAATTAATGAAAGTTTAAATCTTTATGAGTGTTTTATTTTATTAAATTACTTAGATAGTTTAAAAAAAAGGGCAAAATAAGAATATACATTTTCAAGAGCATGTAAAAAATAATTGATTTTTGAATTTTAATCAAAACCGTTGGAGCAAATTTTGAATAAATCGAAAAAAATTGAAAAAGTACATCAGTAACGTACTAGTACTTTTTGGCCGATTTTGTTCAAAAGCTTATTTTCACGCCTTAGGGAGGGCGCCCAACTTAAATATAAAATATTAACTTCGTAGCTCATTTCCTTCTTGCTTAAAAATGTCCACACAGACAAATCTTTGGGACACTTGTTCGGACTCAGGGGACCTCAAAACATGTATTTCCATCAAAATCTCGACATCCAATTTTTGACATGATCGCAATAATTTTATATTTTAAAATTAAAATATACCACGGCTTGTCTTTTATTAAATGTGAGTTTTAAAAATTTGCTTACCGAGAGATTCTTTGATGTGACCACGACGCCCATAGCGAGTTCTCAATTCAATTTGCTTAAACCATTCAATATCTTCTTTATTATGGAACATAAAACGAATCACAGCAGATTTTTTATGTACTTTAAAAGGATGACCGCTGAGAACCACTCTTTTGACAATAATACGATTAGGATTTACTGACAATACCGAACCCGTGGCAATCAATTGATGAATTCCATTTGCTGATTCTTGAAAAGCCAAAACGTGGCATGGATGGAAAATGATTGGAGCATAGACACTCGCTACCACAGTCGCATCTGGTTGGAAAAACCTCTCAAACTAAAGAACAAAAAAAAAATTAGTATTAATAAAAAAAATTATAATTCAAAAATAATAAAAAAATTTTTACTTTGTTTTTTGATCCGTTTGTATGCTGAGAAAAGATAGGACCAGCTTTAAATCTTCTATAACCACAATGAAAGATAAGTTGTTCTTTACTCTTGATTGGTAGTTGTGATTTGTCAGAGGTTGGTCTTCTTAGTACAAAATTAACGACAGACATGCGCTGTTCATATTTTAACATCTCAAAAACAACAAGTGGTTGTCCTCTTGGCCGGGAGTCATAAAGATGTTTAGGAACATTTTTAATGTGAAGACGAACATATTCACCTGTCTATTCAATGAAAAAATGAAAAATCATTTAAAATGGTATGTAAAATAATATGTAGCTCAAAATAAAATAAAAGATTACATATAATCAGGTCTATTCTCTAAGCAAAAACGTTAACTTTTAACATCTGAAATCAGCCTTAATTCATTTTAACACCTTCCTGCCTCAAATTATTCTGTACGCAAAAACTTTAACTCCAAAGCGTTAACGTTTAGTCAATAGTGTTAAAAATTAATGCCATGTCTAGGGGTGCCTTTAAGGTGCGTGTCTCGGAAAACCGTTAAAACACGATTGACTCGAGGCGGCAAGAGATGGCGTTAGTTTGTTTCCATAGGAATACATGGGATCTTTTCCATTTCATTCTAGAGTTTCCAGCTAATTAATTAAGGGTAGAAAATTAATTATTTTTTAACACAATGATTACTAATTTATCTACAACTTATAGAGCTCTTTTTTTTTTAAATATCATTTATTTAATGAGATTAATCTAAAAAAAATTTATTTTTCGAAAATCAAAAAAAAAGGCTTCTATAGGTTGTAGATATTTTAAATAGCTTTAATTTTAAAAAATTTGAGGTCGATAGCTTCAAAATTGTGGCCGCTGGAAAGTCCCAAAATTAGCACCCCGAGACGCGCACCTTAATATTTTAACGCTGTATTTCATGCATTAAAATGGCGTCTTTAACCAAAAAGTAAGGTTATGATTTTGACTGTTTTTGAGATAAAAGTAACATGTTTAACGTCGCTGTTAATTTAGAGAATAGAATTTTTTAACGCTGGTGTGCAGATAGGCCTACTAGATTGAAAATAACAAATCAAGTTGGTAATGCACATGCGCGAGGGGTGTGAAAACAGGAACAAGCAGAGAACATAGTTATCTTCATATGGATCGTTAAAATCTGGTGCTAAAAAATAAAATGTTAAAGCCGCTGTTAAGACTTGGTTTAGAGAATAGCGCTTAACGCTGATGTTATTACTCTACTTTTTAACACTCATGATTTATAATGTTAAATTTTATAGAGAATAGACCTGAATAAATAAAAATATATGAAGAAAGAGAATCTCATTTAGAAAAGAGGTTTTTTAATGATTTAATTTTTTCGCAGATTATTTGTAGATGGCCGTAAGGATGATCAATTTTATTATACGAACAGTCGGCCAAAAAATAAATACTTTTGCGTATTATCCGTTTATGTGTAAATATTTCGACCCCAGTGATATGGAATCGTCTTCAGTACAATCAACAGATGTTTTGAAAATCGTTACTTTCTCCACATCTGTTGATTGTACTGAAGACGGTTCCATATCACTGGGGTCGAAATATTTACAAATAAACGGATAATACGCAAAAGTATTTATTTTTTGGCCGACGGTCCTTATAATAAAAATTGATTTAAATTTTTCTCCTAGACTCTAAATAATTTTTTTACACTAAAAATTAAGATATTATTTAGTTATTGTTCAAAATACAAAACGAAAATTTTTCAACTCAATGTAAAGAGTAAAGAGTAGTAAAGAGTAGTTTCTGGGACTCACACTTTGTAGGGGAGAGTTGTGAATTGAGAAGCACACAGTTCCGCACTAAAAGAGGCCTGGATGTAAAACAGTCCTGCTCTGCGTCTCAATTCTCGATTCTTCCCACCAAAGTGGGTTTTAATTGACTATAAAGCCTATTTTGAATGGCGTTTTCCGCCTTCGTATATTCTCTTTTATTTTATTTTTCATTTACTTTAAAAGAATATCATGGGTAGAATAAAATTCCCTCCCTAAAAATATGTTAACTTTTTTTAATTTAAAAAAATAAAATAAGCTATGAGGGAAGGAATTTTATTCTGGCGATAATATAAATATTAAAAAAATTAATTTACCGAAATTCCTTTCAAATCCTTCTCAGCACTTTTTAAAATTTTACGACGAGTTCTATCGTAATTCTCCAATTGAAATATCCGAGTATAGTCCCTTGGAAGTTCCTCTTTTGGATCCCAAGGCGAAGTTCGAAAAGATTGAAGTCCACGATATCTCTGAAATCTATCTCTGGCTGGAATATCCAATGGAGTATCAATTTCATCTGGCCATTTTGCATCAGTATCCGCGTCTTTAAGTTTTTCTAATAATTCTTTCTCTTCGTCATAATCAACTTTATCATCATATCGATCATCTTTTGGGAAAGCATCGGTTACAGTCATCATATCATAATCCCGATTATTAGATTTAGATTCGTTATCCGAATCTTCTTCTTTCATGGGCTCATCTACATTCATTGCTTCATCATCTTCTTCATCAAGTTCTTCGTCTTCCGATTCTTCTTCCCAATCGGGAATCCAAGCAGCTTGATAATCAGACATTCCTTGTTTAATTTTTTTTTTTATAACTTTATTTTCCTCCTCAGCCATTTTCAATTCTTCTTCTGTCGGCCAGGTTTGTTCATCATCAAGTGGGTCTGGGATGTTTTCACTTTCTAAAGATTCTTGATGTTCAGGATCGGCTTTCATAAGGAGAGTATCTTCTTGATTAGATTGTCTAGGTATTAGTCCAAAATTATCGTCAGCTGAGTGAATTTCATCTATTTGGAAATTGCCCCAGCCTGGGATATGTACTAAGGAATTGGCAGAAAGAGGTTGACCTCTTATAAATCCAGTAATTTTCAGGGTATCATTTTCATATTCTGATTTTTCCGCAATCAGATGAGACCGTCTATCTCTGAAAAAAACATTCCTTTGTTTTTGCGAGCCGATTTTCCTAAAAACCAACAAACCATCAGATGATTTTTCGATATTAATAATTTTCTCTTCTGGTATCCATTTGTTAATCATCTTTTGGAAATTATGTTTACAATCATTTCTTTTTTTTAAAGAAAGTTCATCTAATTCTGTAATTGCAGTTATTGTAGAAGGAAGTCCTTGTGCTAAAATTGCCGTTAACAAATTTTCACCAAATTCATCAATTCCTTCTCCTAATGCAGACATAACAAAGATAACAGTATCTGATACTTTTACAGCATCTAAATTAGAAAACAAATCTCCAGTTTTTGGGAGGATAAAGGTGAATCTTTGTTTAAATCTGGGTACAGAGATATGGATGTTGGCCTCTTCACTAAAGGTAAGAACAGATTCTGGATCGGCTTCCCTTAGAGCATTCATAACTATATTTACTTTAGCATCTGCCGTTAAAGGTATGATTGAAATTAAAAATGGAGCCGCATTAATATGGCCAAGATTTCTTTTCTTATTAAGGACATCCTCTCTTTTTTTAGATCTTATTTGATTTGATTGATTTCGTCGCTCTTCTCTTTTTAATAGATGTTTTGGTTTCTTAGTTAAGCTTTTTACATTAATTTTACCTAAAATAAATTAATTTCATTATTTTTGAGAAGAATTATTAATATGGAAGAAAATTGTAGAAAATTCTTCGTTTGTCAAAAGAAAGTCAGGAGCAAGCAAAAATAAAGCCTTTTGAATGCTTAGTGAATATTTGAGACGTTTCGAGTCATTGATTGTTTCATTATTATTCATTAATTGATTATAAAATGTCCAGAGTTTAGTTATTAATCAGGGAAGATACATTTACTGTGAGGGTCAATATTTAAAACCCAACCACGTATTTTCTCATGGGATTATTGCATTATTTAAAAAAAAAAAAATTTGAAATATTATTAATGGAAACTTTTATGGTAAAAGTGAATTCCAATAAAGATTTCTATCACTTTTTATAAAAACAATAAAATTATCACATGTATTAACGCCTAGGTGTGTTTTAATATTGTCACTCACATGTATCATAAATTTGATTAGAAGCGTCTATATGTGATCAATGATTTATCTCTGATTTTGGGCACAGAAGCCATATAATTTTGTATGAAGCAAATAAATTTTATTATTGACAAATCCTGGTTCAATCACATGTGCACATGCATTATGTGTATAATTCCCAATACTGAAGATGGCCAAATAAATTCAGGTCGAAACGTCTTATTCTGGGAGTTTTATTGAACCAATTTGGCTGATATCTCTCTCCATTCCTCTATTATAAACACATTACATCCACAACTTGAAGCAATTTTTTTTCATCTATATCGTACTAGGGAATTCATGAAAATTGGATATTTGTGTTTGAGGAATTAATTTTGTTTTTTACAACTAAGTAGCCTATTTGTTGTTCAATATTTCGAAGCGAATAAACTTTGAGTTCACTTAAATTAAGCTGAAAATGAACAATCAGCCCGAAGCGAACTGAATCAGAGTCATTTATTGGATTTTAAATAAATCAATCTCATAAACAATCACATAATAAATTCGATTCTTTTCAATGAGAATTATAATAGTATATAATAATAAAAATATTAAATCCGTAGGGCGAAAAGACATTAAATCAAACAGAAATGAAATATAAAAGTCAGATAAATTTTAAAAATATAAAAGACTATTATTTTGACAAACAGAAGGATTTTATTTATTAAAAAATAACAATCTAATTATTTACCTTTGTTAGAAGCTTCGATCTCTCCTTTACTCCGATGTTTTCCATGTTTATGTTGTTTATTTGCCTGTTTAAGTGAAGTTGAACGATGAATTTCTTGAACCGTATTCATTTTAGTATAGATATTTTTTTTTAAATAAGGTATTTTTCAAAGAAATGCAATTATAACATGTTTAATTAAAAGCCATGTGGTCAGTGAAAAAAAAGGTTGTAGAAAATCTCTTCTTTCAAAATAATGTAAGCAAATCAGAATTGCCAACAGAAAAAAATAAAAAAAGACTACATATATGATAGAGCGGTAAATTTTAAATTTATTTATTGATTGAGGTTTTAAATTACCACCCTGGAACCTGATGTAGACATAGATGTAGTCAGAAATTTATTAAAAGGGTTTGGGATGTATAAAGAGAAAAGTGACATTAGAGTATAAAATGTTTTGTTAAAAATCTATTAAAAATGTTACATTTTTACTTTCTCTACCATAAACCAGAGGTTTCCAAACTTTTTCTGTTTCCGGCTCCCTTAATATATCAGAATTTTTCTAGGGCGCCCCATGGCAAATCTCAGGGCAAACCTTATGTTACAAATAGTTTTTCTTCATTCCGAATTCAGCGCAGCATAAACGTAAAATGCTGGTCAAATTTACGCTGGTCGGAGTAACATTTTATGTTCAATTATATATATTTATCGTAGGATACCATCAGGAGCAGGTTTGGCGTAGCGCCAATCACTGACAAAATGCGCGATGTTTGGGCATGTCGTACGCCAAGAGGGTAGTGGCGTGGCGAGGACGGCGTACGATATGGGGCTTCTCGGACGACAACGAAGAGGAGCACCTAGGATGACTTGGCTTCATCGGGTCAGGAGAGACATGACCGAGCTTGGCCTGTCGGAGACAACAGCATTGGATAGGGGGGAGTGGAGGGGAAGAATAAGGTCCGCCGACCCCGCACAGCGGGAATAATCAGGCGAGAACAGAAGAAGAAGAAGATCTATGCTAGGATTTAGTTTTGGTTTAAGTCCCAGGAGTTTGAACGTAGCCCCTCAATAAATTTTTTTTCTGTAATAATAGAGAATATTAATATATGTTTAACTTACAAAAAAAAATGTAAAATTTTATTAGTCATTAAAAAATACAATTATATTAAAATAAGTAATATAAATAAAATTAATTATATTGGAATAGACTTTTTTTAAGTTGAATTTGTCGCTTTCTTTTTTATTTTCTTTTTAATTTTTGCTATTTTGCCATCAATCACTCTAGATACTATTTTAGCATTTTGATTTTCTTTTTTCTTCTTTTTCGGACTGTTTTCTTTGCTTTTTTGGGAAATTACATGTTGTGGTATGCTATCCAGATCCCAGGAAAACATTTCGTCAATATCATTTAATTTATAAGATTTTGTGGGTTTATTAGATTTTGAAATTATCTTTTGTTGAACTCTATTGACGTATTTGTTTCCAGCGATTTTATTGAACTGTTGCCGATACTAGAAAAAAATGTTTATATTTAAAAAAACCACAAAAAAATTAACATTAACATGTACAGTATAGAAGATGAAGTAAGCGAGGCATGCAAAAAATAAATTTTAAAATTAAATTTGATTCGATGTAACTATTTCCATTATAAAAGGGAATGTTAGAAAAAAAAATCCTTAAATCGGAACTTAAAAAAGATGTATTAAATTTACCTTTGAAGGTGTAACGTAAAAAGGATTTTCCCAGATAGTTGCACCTCCAAAACTGTCATCAAATATTTTAATTGGATTTAAAACCATTTTTGGTCCTGAAAAAAAAAGAATTATAATTATTTAAATAATTTTCGGGATCCATATATATATACATATATATCTGAGTGTGTTAGTCCTTAGTTTCTCTCAGGAAATTTGGAAATTATTTTCTATTGAACAAATGACTTCAAAATTGTCATTTGGCGATGTTTTAGTTTTATGATAAATTCACATTTTTATACCTATTTCGGTTATAGCACCATCCTCTGAAAGAATCTGAAAGTTTCTGAACCAAATTTTGTTATCTAAAACTGTAAATGTAAAAACATGGTCGAAAAATGGTTGGCTTTTTGGATGATGATTTGGAGTTCCAAATATCTAAAAAAAAAAGAATTATAAAATTAAATTTCTAATTTTTTTTATTTTGTTTGTCATCTCCTTTCAACAGCCACTATATAAATAATACCTGTGTTATAAGTTCTTTCATAAGTTGATAATGAGGAGCGGAATTAAAAGTTTCATCAAATGAAAGTAAAGGTCGAGATCCTTTCAGGCAATTTCCTGTAAATTTCAGTTCTCCCATTGTATAAACTAAAAAAAAAAAAAAGATCAAATATAAATAATCGAGATATAAGAAAATAAAAAACAATAGCTAGTATTGAAGAGAAAAAGTGAAATAGTGTCCATAGATATGAGAGTTAAAAAAAGAGATGATCTTTCAACTTGACAATTCTAGCTAGATCTCTGATCTATGAGCA
The DNA here is from genome assembly GCA_023213315.1 of Euborellia annulipes. Classification (NCBI taxonomy): domain Eukaryota; kingdom Metazoa; phylum Arthropoda; class Insecta; order Dermaptera; family Anisolabididae; genus Euborellia; species Euborellia annulipes. Next base: position 60,855 of record JAKCPI010011676.1, on the reverse strand, counting down.
TCAGTACAGTGAGGGGCAATGTTACGTTCCACCCATGCGTTTTCTGACTTGTGAGTTATATTATGAGGTTATATAAGCATAGTATATTATATATTTTTTAATGGAAAACTTTTATTGGTCCAAACGTTTCGACAAGTTTCACACTAAACATTTTTTCCTTTATAAAAACAATGAAATCATCACAAGTAGAAAAAGCATGGAGGACTTAACTTTGGCGTTTACTGTACATATAGCTGCCTAATGAAAAATATATATGGCTACTTTCTTGACACTTATTGATCCCTGAAGATGGCCTCTAACGAGATCGAAACGTCGGCCCAATAAAATATTTATAGAAAAAAATTTGGCTGCCAGTCTCTGCTTTCGCAACCCTTCCTTGGTACTATTATTTTCCCACGATATTCTGGTCGGGCAAGAAAAGTTATAAAATATATAATTGAAAAGTTATTAAATATATAATTGAAAAGATGCAATACATGCTCACGTTTAATAAGTCATTTTTGGAAAAAGTTGGCAAAAATAGAATGAATCACACATTACAGGTTGCCCTAAAAGTTTGGTGACTAAATACAAGACCGGATAAGACACAAAGACTCACACAAAACGTCTGGGAACTGTGAGTTCGCCATAAAAGAACTTCAAATTTGCCTCAATTCAATGGATTGATACCCAGTGCATGTAATCGGTTTCCACTACATATTTTAAATTTTCTAGAATGGGCTGGTAGAAAAAAATGGTTGACATGACTTTTGTGATAGGTCTAATATATTAATAATTTATTAATTTTAATCTACTTACTATTTTCTACCAAAAATTTGATAGAAGGGCCTGTTGGAACATTAGCAAACCAAACATATAAATCCATTAGTTTTCTTCCTTCGAAAAAAATACATTTATTGCAGTTTTTTATCTCACAAATCTAAAAAAAAAAATAAAATATTTATTCAATCGATAAAGATCTGTGGCTGTAGGTTTAATGATGAATGAGTCAGGAAAAAAAAACAAGACGATTGCAGCCAAATATTCTTTTATTTCAATTCTCGCCCTCACGGCTCTAAGTTTTGCTGTGAGTGGACCACAAGCAGAATGTTGTCGCTGCCTTTGTAAAAATCCTCACTTTTTGATTATTGCCAGCCGGCTCTGAAGATGGCCTAGACCTCGCGCCGAAACGTCAGCCAAAAGGGCGAGAATTGAAATAAAAGAATATTTGGCTGCAATCGTCTTGTTTCTTTTCCTGATTCCATCAAAAATATTTATTATTTGCAAAAATCACAAGACGTGTGTTTAAAATATTTTTGAATTCTCTTGACTAAACTAACTAGATTTTGCTGAATTCAGCATAAGTTTCACATCGATATATAATTTGAGTAGGCCTAAGTTAAGTTTTATAATACTAGATGATATAAACAATAGTATTCAGATAATTCTGGACAATAAATTCGTTAAAATTTACATTAAACATTGGATTTCTTCCTGCTTCTCTCAACTTATACAGCAACGAGAAATGCCACACAATATATTTTATATATTAACAAGAAGTTCATTCTTTTTACAAGAAATCGTTATTTTTTACAGATTTTCAAACATGATATATGTGACTAGTGCCCTTTGGCTACTCTCCCCTATATATATATACATCTAAATTTATTTCTATAAATGACAACTTACTTCATTAATAACATTTAAATTTTCTCTCTTTTCCATTTTAGATTCAGATTTTGAATGAGGAAGGAGTTTCTTTAAGTCTTCCATTAAATGTCGATGCCGGAATGTAATTCCCCTGGCAGCGAAAACAAGAACTCTTTGACGATTTTTCCATTTTTTCTAAAATAAATAAATTTAGATTACAATTGGAAGATTTACGCTGGATGAGATGTAAAAGGAAAGGACCGGAGAATAAAAGCCAGCAATTGATGGACCCTTTCACATCATCTGTTAATTATAGATGATATGAGAGGGTCCATCAATTGCTGGCTTTTATTCTCTGGTCCTTTTCTTATAAATAAATTTATTAACGACCTAATTAAAAGCCTTGGGTGGCTAGTTTCAAATAAAACACAAATATATGGATGCTTTTGAAGTTGTGGCTGTGATGTGATTATAATGGAGTATATCAGCCAAATTGGAATGCTCTAGGTTCAATAAAACTCCCAGAATAAGACGTTTCGGCCTGAATTTATTTGGCCAACTTCAATTTCCAATAACTGAAGATGGCCAAATAAATTCAAGCCGAAACGTTTTATTCTGGGAGTTTTATTGAACCCATAGCATTCCAATTTGGCTGAAATCTCCATCTCTCTATTATAAACCCAAATATATACCAGTATAAATTTATATAAGGTTATAATTTAATTTGAAAAATATTTCTATTCACCTTTGCTGGTATAGGTTCATCAGATTTTCTTTTAAGTGGTAAAACTTCATTATCAGATTCATTTTCATTTAACTCTTGTTGAGGTTTTGGGCGACTATTTTTTATTTTGACCATTTTAATAGAAAATTAAAAATAAATGGTTAATATAGAATTATTTCAACATGTACCATGTGCGATGCAAATGAATATGGAAAAGAGAAGCTCATAGAGGCAAAGAATTTTGTTTCCTTCCGTTTATGAAAATTAGTTCAGCATAGAGGGCGTGAAGTGCAATTATTTTTTTCATTTGTTTTGTAGATCAACAAGTATTTTATTAAAATTACTATTGAATTCGGAAAAAAAAACTTGATAAAAGAATTTTTTATTAATTTATTGTTATTAAATGTATATTTTTTTTATAAAAGTTGAGTATGTTGATTAAGAAATAAGTGTTGGCAACATGAACATATTTTGGTACCATATTCAAAAGTTTTGTTTGCATACTTTTTGATTTTTTTTTCTTTTTGACATTTAAAATTTGTTTTAAATTAAATTACTTGGAACATTTGTTGAATAAAATATATAAAAAAAATATAATTCAAAAGCGCCCTTGGATACAGGGGGGGGATAATTACCCCCCTGAGATTTGAAAAAAATACTTTTTTTCGAAAAAAATGTATTTTTAACGTAAAATTTTGAAAATTAATACTTAAAAATTTGATTTGTATTTATATTCTGGCAAACAAGTACAGAATGCGCGTTTAAATTAGCGAAATTAAAAAAAATGTGTGCTGTGCGACCAGTCACTCCAGATTACCCCCCCCTCCCCCGAGAAACACCTCTGGATCCGCCACTGTTCAAAAGTCTATCTAATAAAACAAACTTAAACAAATGTCCTGCAAAATAAATTAATTGTTGAAGTTTCTATTTACTCCATGGAAAATATATCATACGGAGAGAATATTTATGTCTATAAATTAGGGTTTTCAGATTCAATGGAGGAGGGAGGGATGAGCGTAACTAAGGTGTCCCGGCCCCCCCATCCCTCCCAGGAAAAATTGACAATATGGGCCCCCCCAGCCAAATTCTCTAGTTACGCCCATTGGGGGGGGGGGGCGCACCCGGAAAGAGGAGCTTCTAAGAAAGCGAGGATCTAAGAGGATCATAAACATATAAAAGATTAATAACTTTTGAAACAATATAATTAACTCCCTTAAAATAATTAAGACCAAGAGAAGATCCTTAAGAAATATCTTATAGACTATATTATATACCGCCGCATTAAGGAAAACTTGCGCCTGAAGCCAAGATTATAATTTGTGCATAGAGAGCACTGCTTCAACCATTATTATGAATAATATAATTTTTTTTTTTAATATACGCTGCCAGCGCTTCTTTCCTCTCTTTTTCCCTCCAACCCTATCATGCATTTTTGCGACAGGAAGAAATAGGACAGGCCGGCCCGTCGCACGGTCTGACGCCTGTTGAAAAGAGGAAGGAAGAGACAGACAACCAAAGAACTGAAGGACTGCCTACCCCAGTTCGGGCAGCTCGTGGTCACCATCCATGTACCCACAAGATGTGGGCCCGTGAGCAAAAACCAGGGACTCCTTGTTTTTGAGGCTAGAGCTCTACTACTCTACTACTTGCTAGACCATCAGAGGCTTTTTTACATATACTATTATCAAATGATTTGATTAAATACGGGGTTTAAGGTATGGGATATAGATGCAAGTGCCAATGCTTTTTTTCAATAAATATTGACCCTTTTAATTAAGACTTAAAAAAAATAATGATCACAAAGGTAAAATTAATAAAACCTCGTTTTTCTTATCTTTTTATCAAAATAACAGTACTATTTCTTACTTAAAAAATAAAGAAAAATTAAACTGAAGTCAATATTAATTGTGATTATTCTAGAAATAGACCTTGGTCATTTTAAATAAATAATAAATTATCTTGAAAAACAAATTTCTATCATAACAAGACAAATCAAATATATTTGACTCTTGAAAGTGTCGAGTGAATTGACGAATCCTATTAAAAATGATACAATTATTGCATCCAGACTGGAGAAAAATCCCTCATAGAGAACTCTTTGGATGGACAGAAGAACATCAAAAACAAGAGGATAATTTAAGAATATATGTGAGTAAATTAATTTTGTTTCTTTTATTGTCAATAAAAAAATTAAACTTGGAATTTAGTATCAAAAGGGACAAGTGACATCGCTTTATTATAAAAGTGAGCAAGATTATTATTTGGCTTTGAGATTCTTTAAGAGAAAGATTTTAAATAAGCCAATTGTAAATACAGTCGAGGAAGTATTAAGATTAATGACTTCGAAAATGGAGATTGAAAATGAATATGATGCTGACATAGAAAATTCAGGTATAAATACTTAAAAGGCAAAAAAATTGTTATTAATTTTTCTGAACAATATTTCTTTTTTTTTAGTTGATTCTTTATCGTCAGAATTTATTTCAATGAATCAAATTTATGATGATAAGGTAATTAAGGATTCAAATAATGTTTTTAATAAAGAAAACGAATTTATAGGAGAAAAAAATAAAAGGGACATGAAACCAACACTTTTAAGCAAAATATTATCATTTATTAATAAAAAGAAAAAATAAATTTTATTTTACAAAGCTCTTAGATTTTTTTTTTTTATCTCTTTTTCGATTTAACCTTTTGCCTTCGATTTTTCCCTAAACGTTTCTGAGGCCCACCTTTGAATTTCTTTTTATGCATATTTACATCGTTGGTACTCGCTTTTGTATTGGTTTTTGATCCTCTCTTTTTACCTCCAAAACCAAATTTTTTATTTTTAAAATCTTTTTTTTCTTGGCTGAAAAAAAAAATCAAATATAAATAGAAATAATAAATGCTAAGGCCTGTACACAATGAAATATAAAAGCGAGACTGGCGATTAGAGGAATATTTTTTGTATTTCAAGTGATTCTTTTGATGTCTTGACACTAAATAAATTTCTCCCATCAATGTTAAATGTAAAGGGGCTGTGGGAGAAGATGATAAATGAAAGTGGGAAGTCAGAATCTGTTTAATAAAAACTTTATTTTATTGAGTATAATAATATAGTTTTTATTAAAGCGAGATTCCAATATTGTCTGACTCCTCTTCTAATAAACAGGCTAATTGGCTTATCAGATAATCAGAACTATTCTCTAAAAACAGACGTTAAAATTTAACATCATAAATTGGATGTTAAAAAGTAAAGCAATAACACAAGCCATCTCTAAACCAAGCGCTATTCTCTAAACCAAGTTTTAACAGCGACGTTAATATTTTAATTTTTAGCACCTAGAGTTAACGATCCATATGAAGGTAGCTGTTTTCTGGTTGTTCGTGTATTTGTTATTTTCAATTTAGTAGGCCAACCCTGCGTTAAAAAATCCTATTATCTAATTAATTTTAAACTTGTAACCGTTGGCTCTAGTTGAAACATTATGCTTTAATAGGAGAATTAAATTCACAAGGTTTACTGTTTCAATAATATATTAATTTGATATTAACACTTTATACGTATTTCGACACCATATGTGTCATCTTCAGAAGCAAATTACATACTATTATCTAAACCAAATTTTAACAGCGACGTTAACATCTTACTTTTATCTCAAAGCTGTCAATATGATAACCTTACTAAAAACCTAAAAAGTAATTTTAGGTTAAAGACACCACATTCTATGCATTAAATACGGAATTAGTTTAAAGGCACTTAGACATGACATTAATTTTTAACACTATTGACTAAATGTTAACGCTTTGCTTTAAAGTTTTTGCTTACATAATAGCAATATGAGGCGTAGAGATGTTAAAATGAATTAACGCTGATTTCAGCGTTTTTGTTTAGAGAATAGACCTGAATATGTGGCTTAGTGAACCGGCACCAACATGGAAACGAAGTTGACCCCAGTCCCTTTGAATTCAGATGTGTACTAAGCTAATAAAATATAAAAATAATAAATAACTTACCTGGATTTACTAATAATGCCTTTTCCTTTTTTGTTCATTTTAACTTTATTATTAATATTTTTTTTATTATTATTTTCAAGAAAATTAAGATCTTTTCGATGACCTTTGCGAAATTTTTTCATCTCTTTTAACATTTCTTTCTTTTCATTCATTTTCTTTAATTTTGATTCGATTTGTAATTGTTTGCCCATTTTTTTCATAGCACGATAATTTTTTGCTTTTTCTGATCTTTCGGCTATAACTTGTTTATGTTGAAGATTTTTTCTCACCTATCAAATATATAGTCATATTAGTTAAAATTATAGATATAATTTTAATAAGAGGGTAGAAATGAGAGATGCAGCCAAGGTTATTTCTTTATTCGTTTAATTCACACAGCTGATGTGTTCAACAATGTATAAAATCCACTATGGCACTTTCATAATGACTTTTCGCCATCTCTGAGGATGGTTCAAACACGGAACCGAAACGTCAGCAATGTGAATTAAACGAATAAAGAAATAACCTTGGCTGCATGTATCATTTCCAGCCTCTTATTAATATAATGTATCAGCTATAAATTGTTTTTGTAATAGATATAATTGGTAGAATATTTTCTAGTTAACTATAAAAGACAATGCAATACGAATGGATCTTAAAGAAAGACGTTTTTGTCGCCTTACATTGTTTTTTATTAAATTAATCTAACCCAGGTTTCGGCGGCTCAGCTTGCCATCCTCTGAGGTCTGGAAATTATGTAAAAGGGTGGTAATTAGAAAAACATTAGATATTAAATTTATTCATTTATATGTCCCCATTTGTCTCATTATGACATTTTTCCAGAACTCTGAGGAAAGCAAGCTTTGGGAAACCCTGTTATCAAACAAAATAAATAAATATGAGGATGCGTTACAAGGGCAGCCAAGGCGAAAAATAAAACAAAAATCTATTTTTTGTCGACGTTTCGAGTGCCGATCGCACTCTTCATCAGGACAAAAATGATATCAAGTCGTCAGGTCATTTGACATGGCAGTGTAGCAACGTTTTAACCAATTTATATTTACTTGAAGACTCTAGTATTTTGAGGTCGAATGAAAACGAAAAAATAGATTTTTGTTTTATTTTTCGCCTTGGCTGCCCTTGTAACGCATCCTCATATCATAATATCCAGCCATCAAGAAACAACTAGTTAAAATAAATAAATATCTCTGAGGAATGTAAGCTGAAATGCCGAATCCTGGATTAGGCCATAAATAATAATAATAATAATAATATTTGTTGGGAAAGAACAAGCAAGAAGAGCAGCAAAGAAAAAAAAGCCTTTGTATGCCAAATGTCGAAGGAGACGTTTCGGACAAAATTTATTAGTCCATCTTCAGTTCTTATAGGCTTATAACTAATTTAGGAACAAAGTTGTAATTGTTCTTGATGCAAGTGTAAATTTTGTGAGTCTTCTCTAAAAGACTATGCACAGACTCTTGAGCGTCAAGAACAATTACAACTTTGTGCCTAAAATAAATATAAGCCTATAAGAACTGAGGATGGACGAATAAATTTAGTCCGAAACGTCTCCTTCGGCATTTGGCATTCAAAGGCTTTCTTTTCTTTGCTGGTCCTGTACTTGCTCTTTCTGAACTTGTAACATCGTCAGCAACTTCTCTCCTGATATATATATTAACAAGTTGAGAATGGCGCGGTACGACTGTATACCAGTATATGAAGTGAAGGTAACTGTATTTTACCAATGGAAGAAGGAACCGACAGCCAGGAATTTATCTTCTACGAAGAAGTGGAAACAGTTTCGGCTTTAATTGAACAGTGTCATCTTTATACTCTCTAAAAATGGATTGATGGCATTATTAAATTAAAGCTTAAATTGACGTCAATACTAGGAGTTCCACTTCATAGTGAGTAATTTCCTAGCTGTCAGCTCCTTCTTCCATTGTGTATATATATAAATTTATAATTGTGAAATTACTTTTTGCATGTGTTCATCCGATTTTGCCATTTCGGCAAAATAATCTTCAGGTCTTTTAGTTCTAATATTCAATTTATGCAATTTTGGAATGCCTTCTAAAATCGCTGCTTGGGCTTGTCTTTGGAACATCATTTCACGCTTAAAATCATTAACTATAGGATCGTCTTCTAGAGATATTACAGGCTGACCTTTTTTTCGATTCTTTAATTGTGCTTCTCTTTGAGTTTCTGTTTCTTTTAGCTAAATATTAGGAAAAAGCAAAGGGAATAAGATAAAAGTAACAGATAACAATAATAATATGTATTTGTATATATACTTTTAACGCCATTTCAGGCGCCAAAGCGGCTTGACCATTCGTTAACGATAGAGTCTCAATCCAATCCAATTTCCCTTTAATATTTTTTAATGCATTTTTTAATTGCTCCTAAAAAAAAAGTTAATATAATTTTTCAATTAATTGGTAGACAGAATTGCAAATAAATAATTAAATCATACAGTAGCCTGTATCGAAATAAGAAACTTTCAATATATGGGACGTTTTGGATTTAATTAAATAACACAGTGAAAATTATCAAGCTAAATGAATTTGCGAATAAGAGGGAATTGGTGATGATTTAATTAAAGTAAAAATATCTCAAATATTGAGTTTTTTATTATATCAATATTTCGATAGAGATTGTATGCTAACAAATAAATATATAATTAACAGTTTTCAAGGTTATTAAAAAAATATTTACTTACTACTGAATTAACAAATTGTTTTTTCTCTTTAACTTCTTTTACAGAATTTAATCCAGGTTTAAGAAGACCTTTAGCAAATGCCTCTTGAAGCTAAAATTAAATTTTTTTTTCATTAATGTTGATTTTTATAATAAATAAAGATGAATTACCTCTTCGTCAGAATCATAATTGACCTCCTCTTCACTATCTGAATAATCCATATTATAAAAAATGTCTTTTGAGTTTTTAGAATGAAGAAAAATTATATATTAATATAATTAAAAAGTAAACATGTGGTTGTGAAAGTTTCTTGTGTTGATTTCGTTGATTTTAAGAAAAGTTAATTCAAAGTTGGTACCCGTTGCAGCCATAAGTTATGAACGGTAGGAATAAGAAGGCAACTTTGCCAACCTTACAAGAAATTTAATTTCATTTTAAATGGGGGGTTTTATTATTAAAATTAAAATTCTTTCTAAAATTTATATACCTTTTTTTTCAATATGTCTCATTCCCAAATTATATTATATTCTCTGTAACCATTTACTCTCAAAACTTAAAAAGGCGGTTTACTTAAAATTATTACTGGGTTATCTTAAAGTAAATAGGTATATATATACTGTATATACGTTTTACCAGACACGGTCGTGAAACTATAGCCCCCCTTCCCTGAAATCCTTCATTTCATTTTAGATTCTACTCAATAATATTACAATTATAGGCGTATTAAAATAAATTTTTATTCTAGCCTCCTTCCAGGGGGGCCCACATACATGCACAAAAAAAACCAATGTGCCCGAGTTTTATACATATTTATCAAATATATATATACCAGGGAATAAAATATATACTCATAGGTATTCAGACTAGTTAAATGAAAAAATTATTATGGGGAGATTATATTAAAAGGTCATGATTTTTTAAAGGATTATTCTGTTTTGGGGCTAGCTAGATTAATTTACCTCTGGATGTTCAACTATACAGTTTGGTCTAATTTGTTCCCTGAAAAGTGACGGTCAAAAGAATCTCACTTTATTGAGTTAACCCCCCCCCCCTCCCTTCTCCTTACCCTAGTTGGTCCACTGTACTGTCAATTTTTTAAAAAAATATATATTTTTGCTGAACTTGTGCAACATATTTTTATTTGTAGGAAAGGAACTTTCAATTTTTTTTTATTTTATTGACCCCTTCTGTAATTTTTACAGGTCCCTCGGGTTTAAAAAATCTAGAAAAAGTACAGCAAAACCCCGATAATTATCAAAACTCGGTTTACGAAGTGAAAGGCTTCCTATGTTTATACACGAGTAGAGAAAGCGTCCGGATAGCTTGGCGATCAATATTATTGCGCAAATTGTGTTATGCGCAATAATAACGATCGTCTAAAGAGCTAATGTTTGTGCAAAATTATTGAGTTGATTACAAGTTAAGAAATATATTGCACAATTTGTTGCATTATAATTGTGCAAGATTTCGTCAGTTGCTGTTTGTTCCCAGGTCAGTTGTTTGCTAGATCCAGTCAAGTATACATAGATCTCTGTTTGCTGGTGATTTTTTTCCCTAAAATGGGTAAAAAAAGAGATGAAAGGGGTTTTATTCTTGAATGTATTGAACTGTACAAAAATCTTCCTGCTTTGTGGGATGTTAAATCAAGCGATTATAGAAATAGACTCATAAAAAATAAAGCTTACGAAATATTGCTTGCTAAGTATAGAAAAAGATACCCAAACGCAACAAGGGATGATCTTACTAGAAAGTTCAATTCTTTGAGAACAAATTATAGAAAAGAACTGAAAAAAATCAGAGAGTTAAAAAAGAATGGAATTGATGAGAGTCAAATTGAAATCAATCTATGGTACTTTAACGAGATGAGTTTTCTTAGAAGTCAAGATGGGACCTATTCGATATATAATATGGAACCGATGGAGGGACAGGAAGAATCATCATACGATGTAAGTAGGCCTATAGGTTTTATTATTAAAATAATATATGATTAATATAATATTGTGTGAATCAGGGATATATCCAAGAGGCAATACCCAAGATAGAATGTTTGGAAGAACATGAAGATTCATCCCACGAAGTAAGTCATCCTTTAATAGCTCAAATAGGAATATATTCCGAAGTTGGACCACCCTATCTCTCAAAAACATTACTCTTATTGTACAGTGAGGGACAATATTAAGTCCCACCCATGCGTTTTCTACTGTGATTATTTCATTGTTTTTAAAAAAAATATGAGATATTTTTAATGGAAACTTTCATGATTCAAATCTAGAAAATTTCATTTTAAAGATTTTCATTTTCTTTTATAAAAACACTGAAATAATCACATGTATAAAACGCATGGGTGGGACTTAATATTGACAATATTTTTCGAGATCTATATATTTGAATAAGATAATAGTATTCAAAATACCCCGATTCGGACTAAACAAGTCATAGATATATTTAAAGAGACTGTGAGTGTTTTTTATTGGTGAGGCCAAACATCCCATGGCTTGGTGCAATGGATAGCACGCCTATGCCCCGGAAAGGTGGAGATCCTGGGTTCGATTCCCGGGGACCATGGGATGTTTGGCTTAATATTGACCCTCACTGTACCTGAACTGATTACTTTCATATGCTGTTTAAAATAATTTAAGCATTTATTATTGGGTTGGTGTAAAATTAAATAGGATTTTATTTTGTGTTAACTATTAATACTTATACTTTTAATTTCAATGCAATGTTTTTAATTAATAAACACATCCTAGCCAAAAACAAGTTGAAAGATGGTTAGAGAGCTTTAAAGGGGCAGGAAAAGGACGCCCATCAAATTTTAATGCTCAATCACCTTTTAAAGTGGAAGGTTTTTCAGAAATTGTTCTTGCTCATATCTTTGCCACAGTTGGATAAAAAATTTTTCACGAATAGATCTGGTTTTGTCGCATAGTTCATGTGGACTCTTCCATTCCTCATTTTCATTTTGCCAAGATTTTTTAAGGGAAGGTAATTCATGGAATGGTTGATATTGATCAGTCAACAATCTGAATGTCAAGGCGCTTCGTCCTCAGGTTAGCACGCTAACCCCTACACCAAGCCCCGAGGGCGTCTCGTCCTCTTCAACGGCAGGCAGAAGTTAATAATAATGGAAATTAGATGACTGTCCTCTTCTTTCAAGCTTGTGTTAGAATTTTTTAAACCAACTTTCAACTTGTTTTGCTTCTGCGCTGCATAATATGCAGAACATGAAAGTGAACTTGCATTTTTATCTATGAACAGAGAAAGATGTCTATGTTAATTAAAAGCAGCAACGAAAGGAAAAATATAAACAAAACATATAAAACTGAATCAGGTGTATTCCCTAAAAATAGACGTTAAAATTTAACATCATAAATTGGGTGCTAAAAAGTAGAGTAATAACATCAGCGTTAAAAAATGATATTCTCCTAACAAAGTATTAACAAGCTACGTTAACATTTTGCTTTTGAGCACCAGGTGTTAACGATCCATATGAAGATAGCTATGTTTTCTGCTTTTTTCTGTTTCTGCACTCTTCACGCATGCGCATTACAAATTTCTCAATCTAGTAGGCTTATCTGAAACACCAGCATTAAAAAAATGTTATTCTCTAAAGCAAGTTTTAAAAGCAAAGTTAACATGTTACTTTTATTTTAAAGCTGTCAAATTCATAACTTTATTTTTTGGTTAAAGACGCCATTTTGATGCATTAAATACGGCATTAAAATATTAAAGGCGCCTCCTAGAACATGACATTAATTTTTAACACTATTGACTAAATGTTAACGCTTTGGTGTTAAAATTTTTGCTTACAGAATAGTAATTTAGGCAAGAAGGTGTTAAAATGAATTAACGCTGATTTCAAATGTTAAAAGTTAACGGTATTTAAGAATTCATTAATTTTATCTTCCATATGTTAAAAGTTAACGTTTTTGCTGAGAGAATAGACCTGAATAGAAGTTAATTTTGTTTCAACCTAATTTAGATCGACTCTTAGCTGAATTAAAAGAAACATAATTAAAATAAAATTATTTTTTTCAGGACGTTCAATCATTCACTGAATCCCAGAATATAGAAGAATTTAATTATCCTTATAAGAATCATTCTCAAGATGGGCTTCGCGACCTCTTCAAAGAAGATGAAACGGAATACGACAAAATATCAAAAGCTTGGGCTGTGGAACTTTCAAAAATGAATCCAATACAACAAATACACGCAAAAAAAGCAATAAATGATATTTTATACGAAGGACAACTTGGAAATTTATATAAAAACTGTGTACAAATTTATCCACCTCCCTCAGTCTCAACCCCACCTGAGTATAGATGAACAACTTGAATGTTTTTAAACAAACCATTCTTACTCGCAGTTGGACTATTAGTGCCTCACTTTTTAGTTTTAAGGTTGAAATTTCATCTTTCAAACATTTTATTTGGAATGATGTTTATTATCATTTTAAAAATTACAAATAAGTCTAACTTAAATTTAAATAAAAAAATATATATATAAAATATTCCATATGAAAAGTATTTTTAATGTGTTTAAATGAATATATAATGAAATTATGAAATTTTAAGAAAAAAAAAATAATAATTGAAATTACTAAAAAGATTAAATATTTAAATTTCGACTAGGAATATAGAGATGGAAATATATATAAGAAAAGAATAATAATAATGGATTCAGTCTCGTACACGCAAACCCCATATACTAGTTCGTCGAAGGCCAACAGTAGGGCGAGCAACAGAGGAAAAAATATATTTATTTATTCCCACATCGGGCATAGATTGTTGTAAAATTTGGATTGATTGATCTGATAACAATCCAAAAACATCTAAATACATCAGAGAAGGTATAAGTGCTAATTTAATATACTGATTAGGAGGAATCGAATAACAACGACTTAAGGCAAAATATTCTATCTTAGTAAGTTTAGATAAACATCCAATAGTTTCTGTTGTTAGATTAGTACTGTCACTTAAATCCAATTCAATGAGATCAGGGCAGGTTTTTATCAGTTGCATAACATGAGAATCATTAAGATTTTTCCGACATCCACTTAAATTAAGTCTTTGCATTGAAGCAGGAAGCATTTCTACGATAGAAGATAATGCATCTGGGGAAAGACATGTCCAACCAAGATTTAGAGAATTCAATCTGGAAAATAAAAACAAAATTCAATTATCTTGAAATTTCCAAATTTGATCTATATTAAACTTACTTTTTGCAGCCTGATAAAATATAATTTACACATTGATTATTTAATCCATAACTGAGTGCTAAATTTAAAACTTCTAATGTAGGATTTTTTCCAATATTTTCGCAACATTCTTCATTTAAAATACAATGTTCAAGACTTAATTTTTTTAAAAATTTACAAGTTGATAATAATTTAGCAAGATCTGAAATTTAAAAAAAAATACAAAATTATATTTTAAGACTATATATCTGCGTTAAAAAAAAATATATATATATAAAGATATGAGTAGGATGGCAGCCAGGAAAGAAATCAGACAAAAATTCAATCAATTTTTATCTAATTTTATTACGATTGCTGACGTTTCGGACGCAAATCGCGCCCTTCCTCAGAACCTATGATCAATGAGACAAACATGTTTGATAAAAGTTAACAAGAATTTTTTAAAATACATTTCTTTGTAAAAACTTACAATCGATAGTTAATGAAATATAGATGGACGTATTTTTTAAATTAACAATATAAAAACACTATCCACGGATGTGAGATGCATTGTTTTGTACTGTATATATTTGCTGTTATTCATTGACGCCTTTCGCATTAAATGTATTAGCATATCTATTTTCCATTCATATAAAGGCTTTTTGTTCTTAAATTATAATATTTTAAAATAGATTTAAATAGATTTCTTTTTTATAAACTTTCACTTAAATTTTTATCTCTTTCTTATTTCCAATATAATTATAAATTAATAAAATTTAAAATATTTTCATACAAAGTACTAAGGCCCTGAATGTCGTCTTTGTAGTTGCATGCCGTTTTTCTGTATTTTTTTATAGCAATCATTTCAGCAAATTCGAGTCTAAATTGGTTGCTATCTTGGTATAACAATTCACAATTGTTAAAATCAAAAGCGTGTCGGGATCGTCGGCAATCGTAATAAAATTAGATAAAAATTGATTGAATTTTTGTCTGGTTTCTTTCCTGGCTGCCATCCTACTCATATCTTCTAATAGTTCAGCCATCATCTCAATATATATATAAATTTATATATAAGCTTTATGTGTGGGTTTATATATATATATGGGAAGAAAAAAATTTCTCAGATGAACCCTCATTTGTTTTTGAGATTCTTTTGGCGCCAATTTCAGGAGTGTTAGGAAATAACGATGGTGGTTGGTTTTTGGGGTCGCAGTTTTGTTGGTTCCTTGTCAGTATATATCTCAGAGTATGTGTGTGGTCCTAGAGTTCTATTTGGGTTGATTTCAAGGCCTCAATCTTTCTATTCCCAATGGATGAGGTGTAGAGAGCAACCCAACTAATCAATCTCAAAGGCAAACAACATTACGACTTAGGGGACTAGACCCAAATAGAACACAAAAACCAACACGGACCACCCACAAATGCAAACCTCTAAGGTATCCATAGACAATTTTGGGATCATCACGACTGCAAACCCAACCATTACATAATAATCAAACTTTATAGAAAATGACTTCAAAAGGCGACGAAAAGTTGAGTCAATACCAAATGGTTAAATAATAAAAAAAAATTCAAATTACCATCAGATTGTAATACTGCCATACTCAAATCAAGATATTGAAGTTTGGAATTCGTTGGTATGTCTGATGGAAAAATTGGCGTCCGTATATCGGCTTGGGCTAATCGCAATATTATAGGTCTTCGAAGTGAAACGTAGTACATAGAGCCTGAGTGTAGAACACGAGATGCGAGATCAAGTCTTGTCCATAACACTTCATCAAGAGCAATTCTATTCCATCGTTTGCAGACAAGCGAACATCGCGTTAATGTCTTTTTAGGCAATAGTCGAAATATTGATAAAATCATTTCATCGGATAGTTTGGAAAAAACATCTAAAAAAAAAATAATTATATTCATTATCTTTTATTGAATTGATATAATATGAATTGTGTGCTATATATACTACATAAGAAGAAAGAAAGGGCCTTTGGCGGGAATAAGCCGGTAAAGTTACGGGAAGATGGTTTTTCGCAAATATCTCAAAAACTAGGCGGTTTTCCGCAAAAATTCATCTATACAAAAATAATCGAATTAAATTACAAACAAAAATGGTCTAGTACATAATCACGCTCGGGAGATAAAGAGGGGTAAAATTTGTAATTCATATAAAGGTTGTCATAGTAACAAGATATAAATATTTCTCTATCTCACATCAGTGTCTCCTTTCATATGAATTATAAATTTTACCCCTCTATATCTCCCGAACCGTTCACTTTAGCATGATTATGTACTAGACCATTTGTGTTTGTAATTTAATTTCGATTATTTTTGTATAGATGAATTTTTGCGGACAACCGCATAGTTTTCGAGATTTTTGCGAAAAACCATCTTCCTGTAACATTACCGGCTTATGCCCGCCAAAGGCCCCGGTACTGGAAGTGCTGACTCTAGAGATTCTTTCCATCACCTATTCCGAAAATATAAGCCTTCAGAAAACTCTTGCCCATTTTTGTTATATCTTATGCGCCAACTTTAGATACAAATATATGGAAAATCTGTGATACTACTAAATGTAAAGATCAGATTAGATTTAGAATAGATAAGAGCTTCAAAATTAATAGAGGATATGATATGCCCTTAATAAATCACATATATACCTTGGCCTCGTGGTCTGCTAAGAGATTTTCTCCTAAGAAAACTGTCCGAAACTTTAGATGCCCCATTATCTCCTTTGGACATTTTTTTAGCTTTTTCTTTTTTCTGGCTTTCTTCTAACTTAATTTTTTTATTAGAGTTATTTAATAGAGAACCGGCCTATAATAATAATAAAATATTTAATAATCAAAATAAAAATGTATAAATTTTATAATTAAATCAACCTCTAAATCGTTTTCTGCTGAAGATTCCTCTGAATTGTCAGGTAGAAAACCAACACCGAGGCCATGAAGCGTTTCTGGATTGACGTCAGAATCTTGGAGAGACCAACGATTCTTTTTGGTGCTGGATTCTTCATCACTAGTAGATATTTTATGTCTTTTAGAAGGCCGTCTGAAAAATGTAATTTTATTATAAATAAAAAATAGAAATAATTGAAGAAATTAAAAGATTTTAGTTCTTGTTTCTTGATGGCAGGATATTATAATATGAGCATAATTATATTAATTTTTGTTCTAATGAAGAGTGCGATCGGCACTCGAAACGTCGGCAAAATTGATGTCAACTAACCTGACAATTTGACATCAATTTTTGCCCTGATGAAGAGTGCGACCGGCACTCAAAACGTCGACAAAATATAGACTTATTTTATTTTTCGCCCATATACCACTTATTTTAAAAAGATTTTTATATTGGAATCATAATTGTGGCTTCCTAAAGGGGTCCGCTAAATCTTCAATATTGCCTGATTGTACGACTTTGTGCCATATTCTATCTGCATTCGCTCTAGATGTGCCACTTATCGGAAAGACCAAGTGCATTTAAGATATGCAACCAACACGTAAATGCATGTATATCATCTCTCTAATCACGTCTCTAAGCTCTCTAGCCAATGAATACTTTTGGCTGATACAGATAGTATATATATAAACTTATATATATATATAAACTTATACCGGTATACAGGGAAGCTATAGTGTTTATGGTTATATTTCATACAATGAAGAGATTTTCTTGTGTCACTTTGACCTAAGTATCGTTCAAATTACTCAATTTATGCGTAGGAGAAATTTTTTAATAAATGTCATAATCCTTCTCGACCACGGAATATCACACGTCGTCCAACAACTCTGTGAGAATTACAAGAGTTTCATTGGGAAATTCTTTTGGGTCTAGGATAATCTCCAGATACAAAGACTTCATATCTAGAGTAGTTTGAGTGGCAAAAATGTCAAGTCTGAGAAACCTGTCTAAAACCACCTCACCATTTATTTTAAAGAAAAACAAAGTACGTTCTTCAAAAAAAGTATCAATGAGCTTGTTGGAAAATAAGTGAGAAAAACGGAGACTATATTTGAATGAAACAACTATATTCTTTAAAATTTCATCTGTTTAAGTCATTTATTTATTTATTTATTACAGAAAAGTGGCCATTCCACAGGAAATAAATGTCCCAATGAAGGAATGGCACTACATAAAGAAACAATATTTTTGAGTTATATTTTTGGTCAAAATATAATCAGTCTCTACAGCAAAGAGAAAAAAAATAAAATAAAATAAAATAAAAACAAAATTAAACACAAAATAATTAAAAAATACTTATTTGTCTAACAATAAAACTTATAAAATAAAGAACATTTAACTTTATCATAAATATCAATTTTTAAGCATTATACAAAACTCCCTTTATTTTTCTTTTAAATGAAACCAAAGAGCAGCTGAACAGATCCGGAAGGTCATGATCCCTATCAAAATTGTTATATGTAATACATATCCTATTAATAGGCGAGAACATGGATGCATTTGTTCTACATTGCCATAATGTGAACAAATCGTTACTCCTAGTTTCTCTGCTAGGGACTCTGAATCCAAATCTCTCCAATATATGATTTATCTTTACATTGTGCATATTACTTATTGAATCTTCCAATATTGGAAAAAAAAAATTTAATTTTATTTAACATTGTCTAGTTTTTCAATGTCAAACATCTTATACCAAATGAAAAGCATTTTTTACTTAGAAGGTGACAAGGGTAGGGTGGAAGTTAAAAACAAAAAACTTGCCTATTTGTAGTCAGTTTTTTAAGAAAAATAAAAGTGACTATAAGCTTATCTCCCGTTTATAAGTAGCCTTTTTCTTCCCTTGTTTACAAACACACCTTTTGGTTGGTGTGGTTTTCAGAAAGTGAGCACCTTATAAGAATAAATTAAGTTAATTCAAAGGTGTTTTGAACAGAAATTTGATGTGCTCGACCATTAGCGGAAGCTATTGCAAAATATGCATTTTCTTGAATCGACTGTTTTGAGAGAATAATTACTTTAAAAATAATTTGATCTTTTTGAAAAGAAGTCATTCAATATTTTATAATTAAAATTAATCATTAAGTATTCTAAGAAAAATCACATTCTAGAACATGTCGAAATATTTTAAATTTATAAAATGAAAAACAAATCTGAATATATTACAATATAGTAATATATGAATATAAAAGGAAATTAATTATAGACATATAAATGATAATAAATTATTCTGACACAAATTTATATTTTTCTAAATATACATGAAAAAAAAACTTTTTTGGCGCCTTTCTAAGTAGAATAATAAAATCAAAGTTTTATAATTATTTTATAAAATTATACTTTGATTATTGAATAGAACATTAATTACACTTTTACATTTTTAAGATCATATTTTTTTTAAAACAATATTTAATAAAATCATTTAAAGATGATGAATGTAATATGAAGCTTAACCTAAAACTTGATTTTTTTTTTTCATTTTGTTAATTTCATAATTAAATAAATATTAATTTTACCTTTCTGAATCGGGGGATGTTTCACTGCTTGAGGAATCCTTTCGTTTATCTCCAGAATCACTTTGAATCATTTTTTAAAAGAATTAAAAACTCAATTTGTAAACCTGGTTCCCGCTTTAAATGAGTTGAATGTGAACAAGTGAATTTGAATTGTGTCGAAAAATCAATCGGCGCCTCGAATTTGTTATCTGACAGGCGAAAAGGAAAAAAAAGAAGTTGAGAGGTTGAGATCGGCGCAGCAAGTAGCGCGCTCTCGAGGCCTTCGAAGGAAGAAAGAAAGACCGCCAGGGGCAAATGTTATTTTCTATCTTGAAACATTTCATTAAAGAAAAAACTGGAATTAAATTTGCAATTTTATATCATTAATATTAGCAGGCTTTTCGAAATCAATTAATATTCTTGTATATATGACCGTCCACATAAACCAAAAAAACTTCATCGAGATCAAAATTGAGTTTCTATGCTTTCTGAACAGAACACGCACTGTTGAGCAAGCCGGTTTAGAATTTTTTTTTTGTTTGGAAGATATGAATTTTTAAAATTTAGTTTAAGAAAAACCTAGTTTTGAGAAAAATGAGTTTAAAGTTTGTTCCTACTTTCGCTACTTGATTTAACTATTAATTTCTTTTTAGATTAAGGTGCGCGTCTCGGGGTGCTAATTTTGGGAGTTTCCAGCGGCCACAATTTTGAAGCTATCGACCTCAAATTTTTTTTAAATTAAAGCTATTTAAAATATCTACAACTTATAGAAGCCCTTTTTTTAATTTTCGAAAAAAATTTTTTTTTTTTTTAGATTAATCGCATTAAATAAAAGATATTTTAAAAAAAGGAGCTCTATAAGTTGTAGATAATTAAATTAGTAATCATTGTGTTAAAGAATAATTAATTTTTTGCCTTTAATTAATTAGCTGGAAGCTCTAGAATGAAATGGAATAAGTCCCTTATATTCCTATGGAGAACACTAACGCCATCTCTTGCCACCTCGAGTCAATCGTGTTTTAACGGTTTCTCGAGACCCGCACCTTAAGTATCTTAGGCAGGTCAAGAGGCGCAGACACCCGGGAGCATAAATAATATATAAAAGAAATTAAAAAATAATATTCAGAGATCCCCAAACTTTTCGTCTCGTAGATCATTTGTATGTTTTTCTGTTTTTGGTAGATCCCTTGCTTAGTTAATGTAGCAAAATTCATCAACTTCAAATGTTAAATTTAAGGATTGCGGTGTGGGTTCCAAGTGAAACATTTTGAACAAAGGTTACCCTCGTGAAACTCACTAAATACAAACTTCAAATGTATTTTGATGTCTAACTGTAGTGAGGTGTAGAAGAAAAAAAAGTAAAATCAATAAAAAAAAACACATTTTTTTTTATATTTAAATATATATATATATAAATTATATAGGCCTATATATAGAATTTATAAATCTAGTCTATATTTAATAGTAGATTTTTCCAATAAAACAAAAATATAGTTGTTTGGTTAACAAAAGAAGAGAAAAATAGGATTGCCAGAATGTTAATGAAAATGAATACCCCTAATAAATCTCTCCGCTTTGAAACTTGTTTCAAAACATTATAGAGCTAAAGGCAAAGGCTTGAATTACATTATTCAGACTCTGGCTGGCATCCTCTTTTCTTTTCTCTCCTTTCGTTGTCTTTATTTCTCTATACTACTGTACTAATAGTACATTACATTATTATTAAACCATTAAAAACTTTTTTAGTGTATACTTGGTATTGCACTTTTATCACTGGATCATCAAAGTTTGGATGATAGAGTCGTTCATCATTTCGATTGCAATCAATTAAATATTCATTATACCAACCAATCCTAAAAAAAATAAGTGTAAATAAATAAATTGTGATGGTAAGAAAAGGTGGTTGGGAGAAAAATCAACAGCCAATTTATTTGCATTTAAAGACAATCATGTTTGTTCTAATTTCTAAACACGAAATTATAGTGTAAATACATTTTAGTATTATAATTTAGTATCTAGTTAAAAACTACTTCAAAATTAATACAAATTCAATTTATAGATGTGATATTATATTCATAAGAGGATAGAAAATGAGAGATGCAGCTAAGGTTTTTTCTTTGTTTATTTAAACGTTTCGGTCCCGTGTTTGAATAAACTGCCATTTGAATAAGCTAATTATTAAGGACAGATATGCATGGCCTGTCATCGAAGACGAGGTCGATAAACTCCAAGAGGCTAAGATATTTACAACAATTGATTTGAAAAATAGATGTTTTCATGTACCAGTTAGTTTAGAGTAGAAAATATACAAGATTTGTCACGCACAATGGACAATATCAATTTAAGAAGATGCCATTTGGATTGTGCAACTCCTCATCAGTTTTTTAACGTTTTATCAACACAATCTTCAGAGCTGGTGAAGAAGGTCATTCACGGAAGCGAAACGTCAGCCGTGCGGATTAAATACACAAAGAATCTCTAATTTTCAACTCTCTTCAAAATTAATATTAAATTATCTAGTTCCCAATTGATAAATTAATTTTTTATAAATCTCCCTCCTCGAAACATAAATGCATAAATATTTACCTTTGGAATTCAGTTTGATGATAGTCATATTTATCTTTCGGGCATTGTTCGTGGATTGCCTGTATACGATTTAAAATATCTTTATCAGTTTCTTCAAGAATGCACTCATGACGGGCATAAAATTTAGGCGTGATGACATATACTAAAATATTTATTAAATAAAAAAAGGGGATTAATTTACAATTAGGAAATGAAAAAATGTGTTTAGTACAAATTACTACCATTGCTTCCTTTTCCTAATTTGGGATTATAAATTCTCGGCCTTAGCCATTTTCTATAAAATTTCTTTTCCCGAATTCCTAATTGTTCATATCTTGGATCAAATAAAAAATGGGGCATATTTCAATGTAGTCACTTTTGGACTGTGAAGTTAACAATTTTTAAAATTGTTTTGTTCTTATAAACGCATATCCATGTCAACAAGGTTTTGATTTATTTATATTTTGATTTCACTTAGGTAGACTCAAGGTTCGTATAAATACGGCTAACTAATATTTTACCCACTACAGTTTAACTTACATCAATCAATTGGATAACCGAGATTAAGAAGATAAACAAAAAGATATAAAGACAAAAGATTGTCATTTATTCCTTCTGTAAATTACTTTGTGTGAGTTTTTTCTCTCAGAAGACTTGTTAGTTTGAAAGAAATGACGTTCATTGATGGGATTGTAATCTGTCAAATCATACCAAATGTCATATGTACCCTCACTTGAGACCTTGAGATTTAGGGAGTAAGAGGTAAAATTTTATATATATATATATAAATTTATTATAATAAAAACAAATTTTAAAATTTTTATCGGGAATGAAAGTTAGAAAAAAACGCAGCCAGAATTTTTTCTTTAAAAATATATTTTAACAGCTGACGTTTCGGCTTTGGTCAAAGCCATCCTCGGAGCTATAAACAACGAAAGCCGAAACGTCAGCTATTAAAATAAAAAATTCTGGCTGCGTTTTCTTCTAACTATCCTGATTCCTGATACAAATTCCTCCAGCCATAAAATACCCTTATACTTTTTGACAAATTTTTTCCCAAGGTTTCATGTTTACCTAGCTAGGGATTGTTAGCCAATCCAATTGAAATAAATCGTCGCATGAGACGGGATGCGAACCCGCGATCCTTGGTACAAATGGCCAGCACGCTAACCACTACACCAAAGTCCGAGGGCTACTTTACAATTTTTAAACTGGGAGTTTTACAATCTTTTGATAAGGTTAAGATAAATAAGCACTACTCCTATATATTAATTATATGAATAAATTTTACATTTGGAAAAATTTATTTTATATTTATAAATGGAGAATTTAATATAGCAACTTCTGCTTTCATCATTTCACTAATAACTCTTGGATGATGAAGTCGATCGTCATTTCTGTCACAATCGATTTTTCGATCATTAAACCATCCGAGCCTAAAAAAAATAAATAAATGTTGTTAAATGAAACAAAATCAATATCTCCTCTATCTCATAATTAAAAATTACTTAAAACTTCCTAGTAAAAAGTAAATCCTTTTGTTTTTATTAACTTTTAATAGAGCTACTTGAATTTTCATTTTTGATTAGAGTGATATTTTTCAAATTACCTCTGATAGTCAGTTTGTGGAAATTCGAATTTTTCCTTAGGATAAAGCTCGTAGGCCTTATGTACTCGATTGACAAAATCCTCATCAATTTCTCTTACTTCGGTGTCATAACGAGAATAAAATTTCGGTGTGACGAAATAAACTAAAAGAAAAAAAAATATTCAATAAAATATTAAAAAGACCATATTCATTTTTTACTATTTCTTTACCTTTACATCCTTTTCCTAATCTAGGATTATAATTTGTGTGTAATTTAAAATATTTTTTCTCATAATTGGCTAAAAGTATGAGTCTTGGATCGAATAATTCACGACCAGCCATTTAGGGGTAAAAAAAAAAATGGAAAAAAAAAAAAAAAAAAATTATTCACAATATAAATAATAGAGGTAAGAGAAAGTAAAAAAGTAAATAAACAAGAATATTTTTTAATTTATAAATTAATATTTAAGAAGGCTTTCTTTATTAATGCATTTTTCTTATTTAGTTTCTTCCAATTACTTGCTTTCTCAGGCTGAACACACACCAATTGTGCAAAAACGTTTTCGCCTAAAACTTGTTTCAATGCTTTTCTATGAGTCAACGCACACCGAGGAGGCAAAACACAATTGAGCATGATTCGACATCATTGAATAAAATGTTTTCCCATTGAGCGTTTTGCTCAATCGGTGTGCGTTGGCATTGAGCAAAATGTTTTGCTCTTGGACAAAACGTTTTGTCCAATTGGTGTGCTTGATTGTTATAAAAAGTGGGACTTAAGTGCAATAGATTATGATAAAATTATTTTTAATGGTTTAAATTTTGAATAAAATGGGCCCAGTGGTAGTCTGCTTCTTGTGCTAGGGGTCAAGGGTTCGCATCCCGTCTCATGCGACAAAAATTGATTTCAATTGGATTCCTGGGCAACCGAAAAAGAAATTAAATAAAAAGGGATTAGTTCTAAATGGTCCTAGATGTCAAAAAATACCTTAAAAAAAATTTGAATAAATTCATTAGCAGAGATGACAAAACTCGAATAGCAATCACAATCAGCAAGTTCGTGCAAACATATTAATAAAAAATTTTTATAAAAATTGAAAATAACTTATTATCAAACAAAAGTTTAAGCCAAACAGTTTATAAATTTGTACTTATTAAATTATAAGGGCTAAATTTATTGATTTATTCCATTTCTCTAGTAGTAAAAATTATTGTTTACTTACCATTATCTTGTGGACGTAATGGATTAATATAAGATTTTCCTTTTTCTTGTCCCAAATAAAAATTTAACTTAAAATGAGGTTTTGGTTTCTTAACTTTTTTTTTTATTTTAACATCTTTTTTCGCTGGCACTTGTTTGAGACATTTTGGAAATATTGATCAAACAAATATAAAATATCTTCTAGATTTAAAGTTATACTAGGACATCTTAAGGATTGCCTGAAAAATCAGCGTGGGAGTTTCGGATCTATCTTTAGGATAATTTCAAAATTTTCAGTGATTTAAATAATTTTCTTTTAATAAAAACGAAATTTAAGTTGGAATTCATTACTCAGTCTAAATTATTGTTTTTAAACAAATCTGGTAATTTTTTTGTTTAAAAATAAAAATTTGAACAGCTATTTAAAAAGTTTAATAAAAAAGAAAAACTTTTCTCGAAAAAAAAAATCAAGGCTATTCTAATATACCATCCAGATTTTTCCCAACATGAATTAATAAGTAAATTGCTTCAATAATAAAGGTCATTTGGAATATGTGGGACATAAATAATAAAAAGTATTTTATAGAGATGTTTTTTTATTTCATATATATATATTTTTTTACTTTTTAAATTATCACAGTAGGTGCCAAAATGAAGGAAAGCACCGGTTTATAATCATAATGCACTTTCTCTAGCATCTAGGATAAATTTTGTGAAAATTACACCTAGATTTAGAATATATGCTTTTTTTTTAATATAAAATAAACTTTTTTTTTAAATTTTTTGGTTTTAAATTTTAGGGCTTTTTTCTGTCAGAAAAGATTGCCTTGATGTTTAAAACATATTGCTTATAAAGGCAGATATTTTTTTTTTAATTATATGATATAAGCCCTGAGTATTATGCAAGTTGCTTGCATTGTTTTTTAAGAAATAATGACTGAAATGAGTTTGCAAGGATGTCACCTGGGTTAATATGACGCAAAATATAAGCCGCAAGTGGCAACAAGATTAAAGTGGCATTTGGCTTTTAACTAGATTAAGCCCCAAGGTGAAATCCCCTGCTAAACTCTTACAATGTGGCACCCTTTAACAAAACTTGTTCGTTCTTCACTTCAGCGATACAATTATAACACTTTTTTTTAAAAATTATATAAAAACAGCCTAGAAAAGATATAACCAACGAAATACCACTCTTGTTTCGACTTCTCAATAAAAAAATACACGCACTCTTATATTTTTCTTTTTCATTTTTCTTTTCATTTTTTTTTTTATAATTTTTTATTTATTTTTTTATTTTATCCATGATTATAAAAAAAAAAGTCGAGCGCTCTAATAAATAAGAGACTCCGAGCCAATGGGACGACGTCGTTGAGCCAAGTCATTTTAAGGCATTTTCCCAATATTGCTATATCAGACCAATTCAGTCAACAAATAACTTGTATTAACAATATGGCCACTGTCTATTTGTTAAATTGTTACAATGATTATCATTGATTAATTAGCCACATGATGAGGCCTGGTGCGACTCAAAAAAAAAAAAATTATTGACGCCGCCTTCTAACAAACTACAAGTTAAACAGACTCTCAGGTACAGCGTATTCCTGGGTGTTATGTAATATGTTGTGAAAGTGTTTGTGTGTGTATGTATTGAAATTAAGTTCAAATAATAATAATATGGATGATATTATGAAGTTAATATGAAAAAATGGAACGGGCGTTAAACTGTAAACACAAATGTACATCCAGTACAACAAAAAATGCGCCGTTTAATTGGTTATTTGTTGTTTTCCATAAGAAAATTATAATAAAGGATTCGTTAAGAATTATTTACTAACATAATCCGTTAGGGAAAAAAAAAAAATATTAAAAAAATATAATTAAAAAATTAAAAACAACTACCAATTGTGGCGGAGCAAAAGGCTATTGTACTGGCTGTCATTATCAGTTAACAGCCCGATTAATGGAGGGAAGTTTGCAAATTTCCGTTTGCTAGCCACACGTAGGACTAGTTTGACGACGATCCTCAAAAAGTGAGAGCGCCTTGCGACGTTGAGCAAGTCCACTAAATTCGGTTGGAGGTGAAAGACTAAGAATTTCTGGTCCATCACCACCTCCTTTTGGAGAGGGCAATTCTTGATTCATGGAAAAATGTTGAAGAACAACTCGTTTTACTGCCATCGCAGACTCTGCACATGAGGATAGTGCCCGTGCACTATTATTCTTTCGAATAACATTTGGCGTATTCAGTGGTCGCGATTTCAATGAATTCACGGATTTTCTACCACTTGTTCCTCCTGAGCTCACCCATGGATGTTGGAGAACACCTTCAGCACTTAGGCGTTCAGAAGATTCCTTGACTAATAATTGTCGAATCAAGTCTTTGGCATCTTCAGACACCTCTTGCCACTCTGGGTCAGGAAATTCAAATCTCCCTTCTTGAATGGCTGTGAATAACAGGTCCTAAAAAAAAGGAAAAAAACATGTTAAATCTCTATTATTTGAAGACTTTTGCTATTTAGCTATTTTTCATTAATAGAATTTATAATTCCAAATTTTACTAATTCTAAATTTTGATAAAAATTTATTAAATCAATTTTCAAATAAGCAGCATCCTCGATTCATGATTCAGTAAAGTCTTTAACCTTCAGCGGAATGTGGTATTTCAGCTAACAACTCCGCATTTATTTGAAGGTGAATCACAACATTTTTAAAAATAGTACCGCAACTATTCTTTTATTAGTACATTTTTATTATTAAAAATTAGAGATGTGCCGAATTCAAATAAGTCATAAATGCGAATTCTAAAAATCTTTCAATTTAATTTTTTGTATAAAATCATTTTTTATTTGATATATTGAACAATGTGTTTATTGAAGCTTTTGTGGTTTGTATTATTATAATTATGGAAGTTTTTTTAATTATAGACCACATTTTGTATTAAATAAAATATAAATATTGAACAACGTTTCAACTCCTTAATCTGCAGTCTTTTTCAAGAACTGTACACCTGCTCCGACTCAAGTGAACTAACCTCTAAGGGACCGTTACTTGCATTTTATATACAACGACTTCAGCGCTATCTACAGTCATTCCTATGAAGTTAGACACAAACTTCAGGGCTATCTACACTCAATCCCATAAAGTTAGACACAATCATCGCAAGTTTATATAAAAAGCATGATATTATAATAAGTTTTTTGTTGAAACATCATGCTTTTTATGTAACACTTGCTTGGATTATTGTGTCTTAATAGACCGTAGATGGTTGAAGTTTCTATCTAACTTCATAGGAATACCATTATATGGCGGTGACGTCGTTATAAAATGCAAGTAACTGTCCCTTAGAGGTTAGTTCACTTGAGTCGGAGCCAGTGTACAGTACTTGAAAACAACTGCAGAATAAGAAGTTGAAACGTTGTACAGTATTTATATTTTTAATAAATAATTAATAACAAAATGTGGTCTATAATTAAAAACTCCCATTTAGATAAGATTCGAAATTTCTAGTGAATCGTCCGTCACATCTCTATTTAAAAAATTTCTGGATCAAATGTATAATTATTATTATTTAAATATTTACCTAAGATAAATAAAACTAATAGAAAAATTTAATGGTTTATTTATCTTTGGTTTAAAAAAATTAAAAAGAAAATAAAAGAAATTTACCTGACAATTAGGACAATTTGTTCCACGATCCCAACCACAACTGAGGCCGCAATTGGCATAAAATGGAGGATAACCACAGAGGAGGATATATGCCACAACCCCAAGAGACCAGAGATCGCACCGTTTGTCATATGAACTCGCCTCCCCAATGAATGCTTCGACCACTTCGGGGGCCATAAATTCTGCACTTCCGACAGGTGTCAGTAACTGTGGCGTGGCCAGAGGCGTGTTGACATCAGTATTGAATTTTATCCCCGAACTCAGATCAAAATCACACAATTTCACCGGGCTTAGTTTATCAGGATATACACAGAGAATGTTTTCGGGTTTGAGATCTCGATGGGCGATTCCTAAAAAAAAAAATCAAACAATTAGATCATATCTTAAAACAAAAATATTAATTAAAAAAATAAATTCTGAATAAATATTAACATTAGATGAGTGCCGTGTGCACTGTTATTCTAATTCAAATATAAATGATACTATTTAGAGATATAATAGGAGGTTAAAGATCATTAAACAAGTAACGACCTTATGTCCAGTCTTGTAACCGACTTGACGAGTATTTTTAGCAATTAGGTCTAAGATAATAATAAATATGATAAAGTTTTTTATGAAGGTTTTTGATAATTTTAATAAAAATAACTGATTGAAAACAATAATAAGAAAAATGGCAGATTTATGAAGACATTTCATGTAAGTAATTTTTAAATAATTATAAAAAATTAACCTTGAGGTAGAAGGGTATGAAATATACTAATTGTCAATAAATGCAATAGGCTGTCAAAATGACCAATGGTAAATTTTTTTCACTACTTCTACTGAAGTATTGCGATCATGTCAAAAGTTCGAGATTTTGATGGAAATACAAATATCTCAAAAAGGAAAAGAGCTAGGAGGTTGAAATTTTAAGTAAAGCACCCTCCCGGATATTCAAAATAAGCTTCTGAAAATCGGCCAAAAAGTACCAGTACTTTACTGAAGTACTTTTTCAGTTTCTTTCGATTTTCTCAAAAGTGGCTCTAACGATTTTGATTAAAATTCATAAATCAACTATTTTTTAGATGCTCTTTAAAAAGTCTATCAGTAAATATTTTCGTAAAAAATTTTTTTCCAATTCTTAAGAAATTTTTATATATTTAGGATTCTCTATTGTGTATAAAATATCCAAATATGAAATTGAAATTTTGAAAAATAACTATATTTTATTTCAAGCAGTCAACATTTGAAATATCCAGAGCCTATGGAAATTTTGAATCAATTGACTTTTTTTTCCTTATGAAAAGCAAGTGGTCAAGTTAGGAAGTGAGGTGCCATGGGAAACTATCTCCGGTAGCCTGGTCCAATGGACGCCTATGCCCCAGAATAGCTGGAGATCTTGGGTTCGATCTTTGCTGTGCGTAATCCCAACAGATTCTTAGAATACAAAATGTTCACATATCATCTCTCCAAAAGATTTAATGACATCTTTTTTATATGTTCTCTGGATTCGAAAGACAAACAATCAACAGATTTTTATAAAGTCTAGATGGACATTTTGTATTTTAAAGACTATATCTAACTAGACTTTCAAGATTCATTCGGAAAAGTGCTACATTCTGGTCCATAGATCAATGATATTTTTGAGGAGATGAAGTTCTCTATGTATGTTGGCAAGTGCATTTTCTTCTAGTTAATATTATGTTTGTTGTAGATTGTGATTGCTCTAATTACCTCGCGAATGAAGGAAGTGAAGTGCTGAGGCGAGATCGCGAATAATTTGGCTTGCATCTTGTTCTGTGAAATGCATTTGTTCTTGAATGCGTGTTAAAAGTTGGCCTCCGTTGATTTTCTCGAAAACCAGGTAAAAACGATTTTCGTCTTCGAAAAATTCAAGAAGCTGAATGATGTTTGGATGACCCTGGCAATAGTGGAACGTCTCGACTTCGTTGAAGACTCTTCCTCTAGAATGCCCTGGCACTTTGCTGATTATTTTTACAGCAAAATGGAGGTCGGTATAGATTGAAGAACATGTTTCAACGCAAGCATAAGCGCCCTCGCCAAGCCGCTCGCCCGTTAACCGATATAAGTCTAGAAAAAATAAAATAAAAAAAAAAATTTAAAAATCGTCCGATCTAATGTACAAAAATTAAAAAGATATAAAGAATATTTACATATAAACATATAAAAAGGACAATCAAAATTAATTTTTTTAACTTTATTTTTGAGTCGAGTCTCTTTGGCTTGGTGCCAAGGAGCAAACCAAAGCCTGCATAGGATGGAGATTCCGGGTTCGACTCCCGGGGTCACTTCACCCACTCCACTAATGAAGATATATACTCACTAATAATGTTAAATAATAGCCTTCAAGTTCAAACTAATGGTTTTATTGAATAGAGCAATAATCTGGTTATTTAAAACGGAACTGTAATAGGGGATCTGATAATACCGGCTGTTAGACTAGCCTGCCATAATTTTTTAATAAGTCATTAAAAAAATTATAACTTTCTGTTACAATAATCTCTTAAAAAAAACCTCATTGAAAAATTCCTTAGTTTTTTTTTTTTTAAGTACGTTTAGACGGTCACTCCTACTCCCCCTTAAGGAAAAATAAGGCTAAATGGGATTAGATTTTTCAAAAACAATAAAAAAAAGAAAAAACGGAAAATTTTTTGAATTAAAAGATAAGTTATCTAATATTTACTTAAACCAGACGCTTGAATAATAAGATCTATCATCATACAAGGACATTAACTTCATTAATAAATTATCTCACTATTAATCTAATTTAATACTTGAATATTCAAACAATTTAAATTTTTTTGTTGGTAAACAGAAAAAAAAACTTATATAAAAATAAGCTCATTTATCTTTCATCCAGATAAGAAAGAATTTTCGGCAAAGGAAAAAACAAAAATAGTAGAAAAAAATAAATAAATGAAAGCGAGGATTAATCACATGATTCTGTGACACACTAACTAGTCGTATTATTTATGTATCGAATGTTGAGTAGAATATTGGTGGCGTGATGTCGATAAGAGCAAACACAAGGTGATATGAGTCATACGTCCGATACGAGTCGGAAACCCGCTACTCGCTACCCGTGACGACGCATACTCCTTTAGCACAATTACGCAATACCAACTTGTTTTTCCTTTTGAGGGCGTTTCTGTTAAGGTGAAAGGTAGAAGGAGAGAGAGTATGAATGCAGGGATTATCTTTAATTCTCCCATTGGGTCATCGGGTAAATGTTCTAGGTATTTATTATTGATATGTATTGTAGGTTATAGTTCAAGACCAGTGGAAGAAAAAAATTCAAAAATTCCCTCATTTATTGGACTTAGACGTATTGTGCACCAATATTCAAAAACAATAGGGCTTTAAGATCAAAAAAATTTCATTTTAAATATTTAAATAAAAGAAACTCACTATCTCTTGATGAATTTGCATTTAATTATTTTATCTTACCCCCCCCCCCCCCCGTTTAGCTTATAATTATTAATAGAGAATTTTCAATATAATTTAATGTTACTTGTTAGTTTAGAGGTTAAATAAATGCAATCAATAACTACAGAATATTGTTAAATAGAGAATTATATTGTTAGTTAACAATAAAAATCAACAAATGACAATAATAAATTCCATTGTTAATTTTTATTGTTAACCAACAATATAGATTTCTACGCAACAATGAGATTTTAATTAAAATTTTTAGATATCACAATGACCAAACGGACAAAATACATGAAAAAACAAAAAGATTGAAGGATAAGTTAAAAAATATAGATGAGAAAGTTTGACTTAAAGAAAATAAAAATATATTTGTTGATAGACGCTTTTTCAAGGCTAAAATTTTCACCAGGTATGACTAATCCAAAGGGGAAGTCAAATTAAAAAAAATTTCCTAGTCGTTATCTCAAACAATATTTATTACAATTGTTGAATAAAATATTTATAGATGACTGACTAGTAAGTTTACAAATGTGTTCAATTAATATTTGAGGTTATAATTGATTTTTTGGGGATGAAGCAATAATTGACTTAAACGTGAAATATTTTAATTTTCCTGATTGCACAAATCATTATTATTATCAGAAGGTAGAAATCTAAAACAATTAGATTATTTAATAATTTTCTTTACAAAATCGTTTAAAAAAAATATGAGTCATAAAAGGAAATAATTTTAAAAGGAAACAAATTTTATATGAATGGGAGAAGGAATCTTAGGAAATTTCTCGTATATATAAATTTTTAAAAACTATATCTCCTCCAAAAACTTAGAAAATAAAATTTGATAAAAGTAAAGATTCCCTTATTTTTTGAATAATAATTAGAAATTTCTTTTATTATTTTTCAAGATCTTTGTAAAAATGAATATATTAAAAAAAAAAATCATTATATATCATAAACAAAAAAGTTTTGGTTAAAAATTTAAAATTAGAAATTATAATTATATTTGTTTAATTCATTAATGGCTATAGCATGATATATTAAAAAAAAACTTAATCACTCTGTTTTGATGGTTGAAGGGGTCCTTGGCAATTCGACTCGGGGAAATCAAGCAAAATTTACACTGAATCATCTTTTTTCTTTTAAAGCTATATTTAAAATTTTCTCTCTTTCTCTCAAGCTTATTATCTTAAGAAAGGAGTGGGATAATTTTGTTTTTCATTCTAAGTATATTTTTGATTTCTACAAAGACAAATAGAAATAATTATTTCTTATAGAATTAATGATGAGGTCGGATATTATTAATAAAAAATTTCTTGTGGGTAAACTACCTTTATTAATAGAAAAAGATACTTTCTCTCTGACTTTAAAATAAATAAATAAAAATATGAATAATAACTCTTGCTTTAATTAGCGAGTCGTGACATGAATGAAAAGGGGTTAAGACGAAGAGAAAAATAGGGTTTACTAAAAAAAAAAAAAGAAATGTTTTATTTGAAAAACAAAAAGGCCCAAATTAAGAGATTTGGTTAGTTGGAGGGGATCGTCTCGGCTCGCCCTCCCTCCCAAATCGCTTGGAGTCTATTGAAAACAATACAAACCAGGCGATAGAGGAGGGGAAAAATCTATTTACTTAACTACTTTATATATGTAATATATAGAAAGTATTGCGATTAATGTCAAAAATTCGATTATAAAATAATTTTTTGAAAATAAAAGTTTTGAATTAAATTATTATAGTCCAAAAAGCATATTTAGTATGTTATCATGAGAATTTCGCACCCCTTTTAAAATTTGTAAGAACCTCCGATCATTTTTATTTTTCATTTATTTACATGAATTTCATTGTATTCATTTCAAAACCTATCGCTTTCCAGCCCTAACTAGTGAAGGAATACATAAAGATATCAAGTTAAACGTTTGTTTTGTCTTTTTTTTTAAAGCCCTATTTTAGTCGATGTGCAAGCAATAAAAACTTTCCGAGTAGAGGTGATATTGACTAAGTTGGTGTAGAAGGAGAAGAGGGAATAGAAGGTAGTGAGAGGACGAAAGAACGGAGCAAGTGCGTCTTTCAAATGGACGGGATTTGACCTTGTCGCGACTCACTATCATAGGTGGCAATTCTCTTTTGGCGCCGGCCTAAAACACTTTATGCGCCGAATTTGCTATTTTCAAAAATTTACGCACTATTATTTTCATTGATTATTATTTTCTAAAAAAAAAAAAAGATTTAAATTGGTATTAATTGTAAAAAAAATGTTGATTAAAGAAAAATATTTTGTGCCACACGCCGCGAATTTTATATCTTGAAGTCTAATATATGCTCTCGGGCTTTGCATTTTTTTCAGGTTTTTCGATTTTCTCAAAACTATTTTTTTTTATGCTCTTTAAAATGTATATTCTAATTTTGGCATTGAAATCTGTTGAAGCACACTTTACTCTTGTACTTCATAGTAAAGATAGGAGAAATGGTTGCCATGGTAACAAAATATAAATAACAAAATAAAAATGTGTTTATAATTTACATCATTAGAATTTGCATTATTTCTATAAATTTTACATCTTGAATTCTAATATATGGTAGAAACCAAATATATGTTGACACAACAAAATCTGGTGTGACAATCACAGAACATGTTTGCCAGGTGACCAATCACACCAGATTTTTTATGTAGTTTTTGTTTTTACAAATAGTATTATATGCAAATGAAAGGGTAAAAGTTGCTGTTAAGGCAACACAACCGACGGCTAAGCATTTTGGTTGCCTAAGCTCCAGGCTCCACTCTCTCTCTGTAATGGAATGGAAAAAAGGATTTTGTATTATTACTTAGTCTTATTTGCTCTTGAAAAAAAAATTTCCCTACGAGTTTATTTTTTAAAAATAAACATTTCACCCGTTTATAATTAATTCGGGGTGTGAATTTAAGAGATTTATAAAAACTTCCTCATGTGAGTTTCTTGACCCTTTCTTTAGTGTCAAAAATAAATTTATTTTTATCCGTTAACATTTTTATTTTACTAATAAGCAAATTAATATAAATTGTCATTTTCTTAATAGAACTAAATTTAAATTTCATGTGCAACATAGCAGGAAGGATTTATAACATCATATTTATTTTATTTTTTTGAAGCTCCAAGACCCCTAAAAAGAAAATCAAATCCATTTATCTAGTCACGAGATCTAACTAGTGTATTTTGTATGAGATGAAGCGACTTTATGACTTTAGATTTAAATAGGATGTTTAAATATAGAATGAGCAAATAGAAAAATTATATTAATCATTTTATTAATTCAAATGAAAACTAATAAATAATTACTAAATTTATTTGCTATGCCGAGTACTTTTATTAAAGTTTGTTTGAACATGTTTATAAAATAGATTAGTAAAACCTTGAGAAGGGCATTTAACTTTTCTTAAAAGTGCTTTTAAAAAATATATAAATAAAAATTGCTGATAGTAAATAGAGGAGTCAACGTTTGCTTTCGAAATCATTCAGGTTAAAAAACGTATAAAAATAAAATAAAAAAAAATTTTCAAAGACCTTGCCAAAAAAATTTATTCAAATTGTTGTATTCAAATGCAGTTTTTAAATTTTTTTTTTTTTTTTTAATTTCACTAAATTGTTAAAATAAACAAAGGGGCGTGAAAAGGAATTTATCTAAAGTAATTAAAATTAGATAACATAGAGACCACACCTCTGTTTTTTCTTTATAAATATTTACTAATTATTTAACAAAATTTCTCTTATAATCATGTGATAATAGCGCTCATCGAGGGGTTAATTGGTTATTGTCTTTTTCACTTATAAGTCTAGAATAATAAATATATATTCGTAACAAATTAAGGGGTAGGAGAAGCGGCCGTCTAAACGTACTTAAAAAAAAACTAGACTATTATGACGAATTTTTTAATGCGGTTTTTTTTTATGAATTAAATTCATAAGAGATTATTGTAACAGGAAATTATTATTTTTTTAATAATTTATTAAAAAATTAATTTTGTGTAATCAAGAAAATACAGAAAAAAACTGTTACAATAATTTTTAATTTTTTTTAAATTTAAAAATGAATATATTATTAATCACATATTAATTAAGAAAAATTTAAAGTTTAGATGATTTGTAAATAAAAAAACCGTCAAAATAGTCAAGCATTCTGCCGATAGGTGGCTGGACTGGTTATCTTACGGCATTATCTGATCACTTATAAGCCCTATTTATATATTTTTATGCTGTTATAAATGATATATAATATATAATGATATTTATATACTATTCATTATTAAAAGATCAACGAAAATTAAACAAATACATGAGATTAAATAGCCCTATCCTCCTGCCATCTGTTGGAAAATTTTCGTAAATTGGGCTTTTTGGCTAAATTTTTAAGATCCCTAACGCCATCTTGTCGGCAAAAACATGGGAAGCTTTACCTCCTTGACCGCCTTAATATGAATAAATACGGGAAGATAACGGTGTTATATTGTATAATTGAGTCAAATTATGCTCTAAACCACAAGATTAAATTTAGATTTTAATTTCGAAGCTTTTGAGGCTAAAACTAAATACACTAAGACAACGGTGTCAATTCAAATAAAATATAAATATTTTGTCTATTAATATATTGGAAGAAAAAATACGGTGACCACACCTTAAAAGAAAATATGAATGTAGTATGAATTAAAGACAAATAGATATTTATAATTTCAAAGAGAGACAAAAAGTGGAGGGATAGAAACTTGGGTTTGATTTCTGGGTCAGTTAGACCTATATTTATAAAGTAATTAGAGTGAGTAGAAAATAATTTCAAGAGGCGAATGTTTTTGACCAGTTGAGATTTTTTTATTCAAATGATCCGGAGGCTGGATGGAGGCTGGTTGGGAGGAGGTGAGGCCTGTCGGCTGGCTGTCCTTGGGAAACTCTGGTGCCTCCAGTGCATACAGATAACACTGTGTTTGTGTTAAGACGAACAACATATGATAGAAGCTCAATCACTAACACACTCGCATTCATATTTATTTACATCCTTGGATTTCCCCCTCTCTTCTCTTTCACTCAAACGACTTGTAAGGCGAGAGAGAGATTTGAAGATAGAAAATTTTAAGAGAAAGAAGAAAAAATTCTCACGTGTACTTTTAAAAAAAGACACCTGAACAAAAAATATAAAAAAAAAAAAAAAAACAAGTTTCTGTCAACTGAATTTAAAAGATACAAGGACTACTACGAGTCGTATAAATAATTTTGAAAATTAATTAATAAAAATAAAACGTTTATATTGATTTCGTGAATTTAAATATTGTAATAGAAGGGGTAATAAAAAAAGTTGAATGGACTTGACTAAGTTGTCTAATTTACAGATAATATCATGACAGTGCTAGGAAATGATCAAGAAATAATCTACAAGTTAACCTAGAATAATATATGAATATAGTCCTATATGTGATCTGATAATGCCGACTGTTAGACAAGCCTGCCATCTTTTGCAAGAGTACTGAACTATTTGGCCGTTAATTTTTTAAATAAAATTTATTTTTTCCTGTAGTCCCTTAAAAATTTTTTTTTTTAACAGCGTACGTTACTGTCTCCTGCGCATGCGTCTCACGATTTCAAACTGTATAAATACTTCTTGTTTATAAAATTCATTGTTATCTCAAGTTAATTATGCAATGATATAATAAAACATCCAAAACAGGAGGTCTTCCATTAAAATTTCCCAAAATAAATAATAATAGTAATTTTTCTTTTGCGTAGACAAATTTTTAGTATACAAATCAAGTAATTTATTTATTTATTTATTTTAAATAAAGCATAATAATATAAATGATAACCACAAACTTCCGTTTGATAAAGATAAATACTAGCAAAATAATTATGAGTATTTTTAGTAAATTATCATTCAAAGATTAAAAATAAATGAATCAATGAGTGGAGCTGTTATGTTTAAAAAGCTATCATATATTTTCTTTTTCTTTGACAGAGAGAAACATCAAAAAACTTTTTTTTGTTAATTGATTTTACATGTTCTTTTAATGTTAGTACTGAATTGGGTGTGAATTAAAAAAATTTGATTATAAAATTGTATACTGTTTTAAGAGAGGCGATTGGGTTTAAAGGGCTTTAACAACAAATTTAAATGCTTGTTTGTGGGGCAATGTCCTGGTAATTGAGGAGCAGACGTCATTTAAGATGGGTTAAGGGAACAGCACGTAGGCCTGACATAAAAACATTCGAAGGAAGGAACAAGGGCCTTTTTTCAAGGCGAGGAGGCAACGAGGCGCCGGTCACGTAGTCCCCGGGCCCAAAGCACAATCAATGCCAGGAGAAAGGGTCCTTGGCCCTTAGGGCCTAGGGGAAAAAAAACTTCCCCGGGAGGGCCTTTAAAAATAGAATCAGCTGATGGAGGCAGGCATTCCGCTTCCTTTATCAACTCTTATTTCAAGAATAAAATCAAGGATGAGGTGAAGATGGTGACCTTGCCCTTAGAGATGTCACATGTCCCAAGTGACACTTTTATTCTTCAAAATTTATTCTTATTTTATATTCAATGAAAAATTATTTTATTTCATTGATTAGTTTTTTATCGGGGATAGTGTCAAAAATGAATTTTTTACAAAGCCTGCAATATGATCCATTTTTACTTTCTTTTACCTATATATGAAATATAAAGTATTGCGATCATGTCAAAAATTCGATGTCGAGATTTTGATGGATATACACGTTTTGAGGTCCTCTGAATCAAAAAAGTGGGTCCCGCAAATTGCTCTGTCGGGTTACGATTTTAAGCATGAAGGAATTGAGCTAGGAGATTGAAATTTTATATTTACTTTAAGGCACCCTCCCGGACACTCTAAATAAACTTTTGAACAAAATCGGCCAAAAAGTACTAGTACTTTACTGAAGTAGTTTTTCAGTTTTTTTTTCGAATTTCTGAAAGCCGGCTATAACAATTTGGATTAAAATTCATAAATCAATTATTTTTTAGACTCTCTTTAAAATGTATATTCTAATTTTGCCTTGAAAAATGTTTCAAGTACATTTTACTTATGTAGTATTTCAGATTTTTACTTATAAAATGAAAATCGTCAAGTTAACTAAGGTGGGAAACTAAATATATCTCAACACAAAAAATCTGGTGTGACAAGACACAATACACAACTTACTCTTGCTGGTAGGAGAAAGTTGAGTGCTGTGCGTCCATTCACACCAGATTTTTTGAAATATATTAGTTTCCATCTTCATTAACGGCTTTTAGTAATTAAATTACTGTACAATAAAGGATTTTAAATTTACTCTTTATCTAACTAACACTATTTTTCCAAATAATAAAACAAAAATTCCGTCTCGATAAATTTATCAAGTTTTTTTTCTAAAATCTGATTTTTATTTAAGAATTGTAAATAGATAATATAAAATATATTTTTTATAATAAACGGATAATAAATTATTCAATAATAATATAGATTTTTTTTTATTCCCATGCTTTTTACAAAACAAACGTAGTTGCGTATTTAGCATAATTGAATATTTAACATATGCAATGTGCAATCAACGTTATTACCTTTAATAATAATACATAAATTAATTTCGTTAGAAAAATAAAAATATTTTTATTAGTAGGTAAAAAAAATTATAATATTAAATTGATTTTTTATTATAAATATTTAAAAATTCTAACGAAAGTCAAATAAATGACATTTGTCAAGAGAATAATAAATAGAAACGTAATAACTGATTACATAAAAAACAAAATATTTTTTTGATAATCACTTGATTTTTTTTCTCATTATTTTCGCTTGTTGTCATCAAGGTCGAAATGATAATTTCAAGTTCAAGTATATTATCATTGCGGATTTGACGTAAAATGAAAACAGATTTGATAAGTATGTATGTATCTAATTAATAGTACGAAGGGGAGAGGAAGAGGAGGAATTAGAAAAAAACTAATAAAAAATTTTACTAATTTATTTAAATGGGCATCAAGTTAATGAGACTTGTTCTTTTCACTCAATTAATCTAAATATTCTCTGTGAACAGTTAAGTGAAGTCCTGAACAACTAATTTTCTTTTAATTTGCAATAATGTTTCTGTGCGCAATTTTAAGACAAGATATAGGTCAAAAGGATAATTAGCGGCGATGAATAATTATTTAGAAAAATAATATACTCCAATCATGGAAAAATTGAGTATTTTGAAATTTTACAAGGGAATAAAACTTGTATATAAATTAATTGACAGATCTGTAGATTGTTTTTAAACAAAATATTGGAATTTTTATCTTTTTCAATATTATTACTAAACCAATCCCTAATTACAATAAAAATTTGTTTAAATATATGAGTGGTTCAAAGCAAAAGTGGACCAAGTCCAAAAGTAAACAATTTTCTTATTTTTCCCTTTTTGGATAGTATAGTAATTATTCGGTGTAATAATGAACCATATCCGAATTTCAATACTAATCCTCCGGAGTGCAGCAGTTCCTTAATGCAAGAAAAAATTTGAATATAAAATTTAAAATGTTTATAATTTAAGTTCTTAATGATTGCTGAGATGTAAAATAAATAATGTAAAAAGTGGACTTAGTTCACTTTTGCTCTGAACCCCTCATATGTGTTAAAAGGCAATAAATGAGAAATTAATTAAATCTACCTTGGAAGCATGAAGATACAACACTCGAGCCATTGCGCTTCTTCTTGCGCCGTTTGCGCCGGGCTTCTTCTTTACGCTGCTGGACATCGTTGTCATTGGCGACAGTCGCGGACTCATCGAGGACCGCCTCCTCGTCTGAAAAGGCAAAAATGATAATTATTATTCAAAGTCATTCAATTGGATTATTTATTATTATTAGCTATCATTTTCAAATTCATTTATCCTTTTTTTAGGCCTATTATTATTAAATTGTTCAGATCGGATTCTATAATATATTTAAATTATAAATAGAAAAACGATAATTATTTACATATTTTCTATTATATAACTTTTACCTTTAAAAATAAATATATTTATATTCTAAAAATAGTAAAATTATATAGTAACCAGTTTATATTAATAAAATAACTCTAGATCTAGTAAAAAAAAGGGTCAAAAAAATTTTTTTTAACACACTTTTTTCTCACTCACACCAGTCTTTTCGGCAACTTAGGCCAAATAAGACTTTTTACGATACTTCTAAACCAAGGGTCGCGGTTACTGGTAAATGTATATATCTATTGGGGGTCCAGGCCTTCTGGTATCCAAATGGCTTAAATAAAATCATCAGATTGCCTGGGACCCGAACCCGCGACCCTTGGTTTAGAAGGCCAGCTCGCTAACCACTAGACCAAGCCCAAAGGGGTGATACTCAGTCATATAATTAAACGAATATTCTAGGAACATCTATTGGTTAACTGGAAGATGTTATGAATGAAGGAACCAAGCGCCATTCTGAGCGAAATTGAGATAAAACCACATTGTAAGGAAAAAGAAGATCTACCTCTTTATTTAAATTACAACATTATTACTCTGTGTACTTTTTTTTGTATAAAACAAGAAAAAAAGTCATTGGCATTGGTTTTGTTTACAAATGTGCAAATGAAATGCTCCTTATCTCAGATTTAGGTTAATGGCGCTGGGTTCCTTCATGCATAACATCTACCATCTGAGTTTAATTGTTGCAGAGAACCCTGTGTACTACTAAGCGTAAAGTATTGGCACAATGAACACACAAGAAGCAGGTGTGCACTGAGCAAATGGAACAAATATATTCAGGGCTCACGTCACATCTGGTGACGTAAAGTCTGCACAGGGTTCTCAGCAACTATTAAAAAAAAAATTATTTTTTTGAAGTTCTCTCTCTTTTAATCAAACTTCTGATCTAAACAAAGAATAAAGTATTGAATATTAAAAAGACCAGACTATTTGTTCTTATTTTTGCAAACAAAAAACGAACAAAGACACGATAGTATTTAGTTAGTTTAGAAATAATAAATTCAACTTTAAAAACATTATTAACCTAAATTTAAAATATAATTACAAGTTAGAAATAGAATTTTATAAATCGAGCGACATAGTTCCTGCTCACACCCACACGCGCGCGCGCGCGCGGAAAAAAAATAGACGATAAATTTTTTTCTACACTATGTAGGCTTGCTTTAAATTAGAAGGGATATTTTTTTTTTTTAAATACGTAAATATTTGTTTTGTTGATATAATTATAAAGATTCGCTTTGTGAATGGAGAGAGGTGAATATTGATAAACCCTGTGCAAAGTCGCAGATAAACCTGTAACCCGCTGATGTAATCTGGATGGGAGCGCAGTCAGCGTAGACAGAGCCTGAATAGCCAATGCCAAGTCGAACGATACCCTTAAGATTGCCGAAGACATATGACTGAATATGAGTGGAATTTGACACTAGAACCAGATTAATGTTGTTTCCATAGATTTCAATTGTGTTTAGGAATATTATTATCGAATTTTTTTTTTTCAATTTAATTATGTTGAAAAAATACCAACTCTTGATACTTGGTTTTAAAGGTATATTTGAAAAATTTTGTGAAAATAAATTTTTTAAATTATGGGAATAAAAAAAAATTTAATTATATAATAATATAAAATTTCAAATTACAAAGGAGCCGCATATCAATTTCAATATTTTAAGGTATACTAATTGTAAATCCGTAAGATGGAATTCAAGATAATTAAACAAGAATTTTATTAATTTTATTGGCATACAACTGTAGTGTACCCATTTTCACAGTTTCGATCCGAAAAAGATCATCATCAGGTCTGAAACTTACATATTGCCATTTTATACTTTATGTATCATAGGGTTAATTTTAAATATCGTTACATATTTTTTATCTTTAATAAAGTACAATACTTTGCTTAATTATCGTGAATTCCATCTTACGGATATAGAAGCAGTAAACCTTCAAATATAAAAATAATAAAATTGCAAGTTTAAATAGAGTTTTTGCATTTCCGGTGAAATCTAAATGCATAATTTTTTTTATTACTATATTCCACTAATCTACATTAAGTATTAAATAAAAAAAAGTCTCGTGATAAATGAAATGTATATCACAGTAATAGAAAATAGTTTTTAAATAACGGTTTTTTATAGAATTTCATATTTAAATTGACTAATTCATATGAATGAATAAACTTAAATTCCAATGATCAACCTAAATGAATAATGAATGAATTTGAATAATAATAATAAATAAAATGAAAAACAATGCTGTATGCAAAAGTATTTGGGTTATTACATAATAAGTTTAATTTAAATTTAATTTCAAAGAGGGGATAATTAATTTATAAATAAAATGAATCTAAAATTACTTTTTTCTTATTAAATGTTAAACTTGCAAAAATAAATAAGAAAAAATATTATAGAGTACATAGATATTATTGTTGAAATTTAAATGATAAGTTTTTCTTAGAAATATTAATAAATTAAAAATTAATTTCCTTTGAGAGAGAAAACAAAATGATAGCAGAAAAATTATAAATAATAAAATTTTTGCTTTTATACGATTTTATCTATGAATGAGTAATTTTTATATCATTTGGAGTGGTGAATAATGAAGTATGAATGTGAGTGGGCAGGTGTGGGTATAGTAAAAATGCTATAATAAATACTTATAAAATAAAATAAGAATCTCAAGTGAGATGTTTGACAAGATCTCTATTGTATTTCCGGTGAGTGTCGATTTTTTGTTTTAGGGGTGTGGTTTGTACCTCCCAATCCCTTCCAGAGTGATTAAAGACAATTTTTGTCGGAAATGTTGAAGAGTAATATAACTTAGGTTGTAAAAACAAGGAAATAATCAAACAGCCTAAATCCTCAAGGTCTAGGAAGAAATAAAGTCTTTTTAGGATGTAATTCTTAATTAATGATAGATTTTATTTGATCAAATTTAAGCCTGGGAACCGAATCCATGACCTAGCTCGTAACAACCTAAACTAAACCTAGTGCGCCTAATTAAAAGTCATTCTGATCAACGGACCGGAAAGCCGGCTGGAAATCGTTTTAAGGACACAACATTTGGACGAGTCTATATTCACTATGAATAATTTTTAGAAAATTATATTGATGAAAAAAATAATAATATTCAATAAATATATGTATTCAATAATCCTTAATAGAATATCTTATGAAATAGATATTTATATGAAATATTTTTCATATTTTTCTAAATATTATAGTTAAAATATGATGTCATAATTCAATAATTGCAATGAAGATAAATGGAAATGAAACAGAGTTTATTAAAGGGAAAGAGAGATTATAATTTCTTGACTTCTTTTTGCAAAATTTTAATTATAATTATTAAATATTTCATATTTTTCTTTTTTAAATAAATGACATGTGTCATCATCAAATTGATATTTACCAATATAAAATTTTCAAATTTTCGCTTTCCAAAATATAAATATTAAATAAATACTGTAGAATAAAACTTTGCAATTAGATAGATAATTAAGATTAAGGAAGAATGGCGATTTATATTATAATTCTCCTGAGTGCAGGAACAAATTTTTTTTGGATCTTTGAATTTCTTAAATTTTCACAAAAATAAGTAAATAAAGGGGGAGGGCAGGGGCCTCTTCAAAGAACCCTTTGTATAAACTATATAAAATCTCTTCCTCAAGTTCAAAAATAAAATAAAAGTTTTTATTGGAATATATTTAAAAAGAGAGCAATTCAAGGGAGGGCAACGACCCCTTTACCTCAAGGAATTACCTCTTTTGCGAAATAATATGATTATCGACTTCGAGTCTAGTCAGGAAATTTTATTTTAAAACCCTGA
Organism: Euborellia annulipes; assembly: GCA_023213315.1. Lineage (NCBI taxonomy): Eukaryota > Metazoa > Arthropoda > Insecta > Dermaptera > Anisolabididae > Euborellia > Euborellia annulipes. The sequence continues at coordinate 15,965 of JAKCPI010011676.1, read as the reverse complement.
CTAAGGGGGGATTTTTTACAGGTTGCAAAAATTAAGAGTGACTCTTCTTAGCAAAAAGGTAGGTAGACAACTCAAGCAAATATCTCATCAAAAAAATAATAATAATAATAATAATAATAAAATGGCTTATAGAAATAAGCTTTTTAATAGATATTCCATTCAGTATGTTATGATGAGAAATTTTGGTTTGTCTAACTTACCCTTTAGTAAAATATAATAAAGTAAATATGAATAAAAATGTTTGAATTTCAAAATTAATATTTCCTTATTCACAAAATCAACTTCAAAAAGTTTGTGTTAAAATTTAGATTTCACATTCACTTTATTATTAAAAAAAAATAAATAAATGACTTACGATGTTCCTCATCGGATCGCTGCTCTTCCAAAATTTTTTCCACCATCTTTTATATTATTAATAATGAAAAAAAATGTCCGAAAAAATGATAATAAAAGAATGTATTAATATATACAGAAAAAAAATGAAAAGAGGATGATGAAACGAGTAAAAATAAGCGTAATAGTTGAACGGGCCACTAGACCATGGTCTGCGGTGGAGTCTTGAACAAGGAGATCGACAGACTGGCAAGAAGGAGTGCAAGTGTTCCTTTTATAAGAGCCGCCCCTCCACTTCCCCTACGCCGACGGACACACTTCCCCCACCACTGAAACCGCGTGGCCAACGAGATTAATATTAAAACACGCATTTCGCCGGGTCGGTAACAATCAGACTCCATGCACACAAATACACATAAATAAAGACCGATAAATCATTTTAATTTCTATTTCTATATAATATTCGTCCTACTAACATTTGTTTGAACAAAGATAACACCTTTGTCTCTATTTGGGTCCTCTAAGTTGCATCAGCGTTTCTTGTGGTGGGTGAACAAAGAACAAATGGTAACAATGCTAATTTGAAAAGATATGATGGAATATTTAATTGTTGTATTCAAATGAAGTTTAGAAGCAAAACTCCTCTCAGAGGCATAACTACATTGATTTTTTGAATCAACGCTTCCCAAATACTCAAGAATAGCTCATAATACCCCAGAAAACTATTCACTGTTGAACAGTGTTATTTATGAAACAGTTTTATTAAGATAACTTAATGAATTGTAAAATTTATTTTGAAGATAATGTGGTTTTTTATGTGCCCTGGTCTCTGCGCCTCTTGACCTGCTGCGCCCCCCGCATTGCGGGTATGTGTAATTTACGCCCCTGCCTAAAATATAAAACGTTTGGGATGAATGAATAAAATTTATCAGAAATATTTCAAATTTTTACTTTTTTATTTTATATTCTTTAAATCTAATTGAGAATTAAAATTATTTAGGAATATTTTGTGAATTAAAGGGGTCGGCTGCAGATAGCGCTAACTCACAATTATGACAAACCCGACTTTTCAGCACCTTCAATTGAGCAAAGGTCTGTACTAGTTGTATAATTTGTTTCTCAGCCTGATATTGCCAGTAGCAAACAAACAAACCTCTCATTGGTGTTTTGTTTGTTTTCAAAGTTTAAAATTGAAATATCTCAAATTATATATTTATATTTGTGTGTTAGCACTATCTGCGGTCGACCCCTTCAATTTCGAGGTGATTAGCCTAGGTAATAAAGCAGTTAAGCTTATAATCCTGAGTTGAAGACAAATCCATCTCATCGCAAAAAAGTATCCCACTCTTTTTGAGACGTCTCCTCCTGGGGAAGGAAGCGGGACCCAACTCAGTAATATTCCTAAGAAAGCTACCATCTAGGGTAACCACAACATGTCAGGTCTGACACTAATGACTGAAGAGAAAGAGAAATTTTGTGAATTTAGCTCTGACGATGGTCTCAATCGAGATCGAAAGATCGGTATAGGGGAAATAGGAATTTGCATCAGGAGGGGAGAGGTGATTATATTTAACCTATTTTTCTTCAATTTGGCATTAAGTAAGAATTTTCGGGGGTTTTAATTAATTAAAATAAATACAAAAATTTTTCAAATGAAAAGCAACAATGTTTTGAAGGCCACATCTCTGATCGCCCTAGAGAATACTTCTTCTTGGAAGGGTGAGGAGGCGGGGGGGGGGGGGGGGTGACGCCCAAATTTTTATCCCTGGTTGCGCCACTGCTATTTAGTTGACTGTTCAACAAACCTCCACAATATATTTAGGTTACTATGTTAATATGGAATTGTATTTTGTTTTCCTTTATTTTTTAGAGACACTTTAATTAAATGAATGATGAAAAATAAAACTTGTATTTCCTTGCAAAAAAAGATCGATGTGTTTCTTTGCACGTTCTCTCATTTTCTTTTATCAAAGTCCATTTCATCATTCTATTTTACTCTGTATTGGAGATGACAAATGTCATTTTGTCAAAATATTTACAAATAAACGGATATAAGATGATTCTTTTGTCTATTAGCTTAATCATTAATAAATAGCTTTTTCTTTTACCTATTTAAACAAAATAGAAATAGAAAAATTTATATTAGTGCTTTCAGGGGAGTCACATGATTTGGGTTAGGGATGTCAGGGAAATTTTCTAGCGTAGTGTGAAGGGTGGGTGCGAAATTTGTTGAGCAAGGGAGGGAGATAGAGAAGAAAGCTTTCGTTTTCACTTAATGAAATTCAAAACAGGCCGGCCCGTCGCACGGTCTGACGCCTATTGGAAAAAATGTATAGAAAGAAGGGGCAGATATGTAAAGAACAGAATGACTGCCAGTCCCAGCTCGGGTAGCTCGTGGGCGCCATCCACCTGAAGTGTGTGGGCTCTGAGCATGGGTTCGGATTCATTTTCAAGAACAAAAAAAATCAATCAATCAATCAATCTAAATATCAGTATATGAAAAGTAAGGTATTCAAAGAAACTAGCACCGAGTATATTTTCCAAAAGTATTTGAAATATCCAGTATTGTACTGGAACCAATAAAAGTATTTTAAGGACTTTTTTAAGAATTTAAAAGTACTTTTTCGAGTTTTTTTTAACCAGTACTTAAAATTCCAATATTTCAAATTCAAAAGTACTTTAAATAATAGTATTAGTACTTGAAAATACTGAACCTAAAAGACTCTAAAAAAAGTAAAAAATGTATTAAGTTTTATATGCCAAAGAATTTTTTTATCATGACAAATCCATGAATTAACAAGAATTTTATTGGTATAACAAAAACCGGTTAAATGACGCACATTGTAGTATTTGGCCCGAACTTATAGTAAATAAATATTAATATGATAGAAAATTTATTCACACGTTGGAAAAAAGAACAATTCCTTTTAAAGAGCGATTAAATAAGAGCCTTCGCTTATTCAACTTAGTTTTTGCAATTGAAATTAGGGTATTAATAGCGAGTGGTACTACCTGATAATTTTGGCTTATGTTTATTGAAATGATCATGTGTCGGGGTGTTGTTTAGGTCAATATGTTCATGCTCACGATAAACCGGAGATTCTGGGTTCGATTTCTTGGGTCAGTCAACTAGCAAATGTTAGAAAATGGATTGATTATATAAAGCTACGTATATTGGAAATTTACTAATTACTTATCCATTATTTTTATCTTCAAATTAAATAACATTAGCATCATTGATGGATCTATTGCAATATTTTAAAGTAGTTACATCTTTATTATAAAATAAACATACCGATAAGCCGGTACATAATTGTAAGATTAAATTTAAAACCATAAAATAAAGAGATGCAAATTTTTATGACGTAATATTATTTTTTTTATATAAATTGAAGATGAAAACAAGGGATGAAAAATATTAATCATAGTCTTTTTTGATCAGGGGTCGATTAATATATTGGTAGAAATAAATAAAACCTAAAGGGTAGTTCGTTGGCAATGGAATTTGAGGATCGATAGAACTTGAAAGGTCGATTGGAGGTCAAATATACAAATCAGGTCTACTATTTTTTGATAAATTTACAAATCCCAAATCTCTTGAGAGTACGAAAATTTTATTTTAAAAAGATACATTCACAATACGCGTTCGTATTATAACATATTGTCAAACTTTGTATGAAATGCCTCTATGCGCCAGTAACCCTTTTTGACCCTTATCACAAATGAAATAAAAATTTATATATATATGCAGGAGAGGAGGGTGGATACACCTGGCTGATTATTTGTCAACGGTTTTTCTTTTCAAGAAATTTCCATCCCTTCTTCGAGTTTGGACCTGTCTAGGAGATGAGTCACCTGCCAGAGATCGAGGGTCACAAGCCCTTTGTCCCACCCCCGTTCAATACTTAAAACTTGGAAAGATTACATCAGAAAAGAATTTGATACAATAACAATCTTTTCTTTTTCTTCTTTACAATAAAAACCATAAAGGTTATTAAATATCAAAAAATTTCATAATTAAAAAATTTAAAAAAATTGAAATATAATTAATAGATGATGAAAGATTTAACTAGATGATGAATAAACAAAGGAATTAATAAACAGGTTCAATAGTATTTGGAGTTTGACTATGCCGAATTCAAACAATACCAAATTTATTAAATATAAATTCAAATTTGTATAAGTGAATGAAAATAATTATTCTGGTTGAAATTTGCTTTTTGAATTCCTACATTTTTATTAATAGAACGTAATATTTAAAAACATAGACAAATTAGGTATTTCTCGAACGATAAAAAAAGTATTTTCCTTGTTGGCAAAATTTCAAAATAAAAAATATTTATGAGATCAGGATTGAAGTTTTTTCTTCGGTTACTAATGAATCCCTATGTGAGTGTCCGGAAATAATTTAGAAAAATCTGGTGTGACTGTCGCCCAGCCCATAACTTACCAAAGGTAGGAGTTGGGTGCTGTGCTTGTCACACCAGATTTTTTGTGTCGACATATATTTAGTTTCCGACAGTAAGCCCTAAATTAAGATAGAATTTAAGATGTAAAATTTTTTTTTTTTTTTTTTTTCAAAACATTCACACTTTTTTCTCATTCACACTCACACTCACACACGTCTTTTTCGGCAACTTAGGCCATATAAGACATTTACGATAACCGTTATTTATTAATTTATCTATATTAGGGTCCAGGCATTTTATTTAAGCCATCTGGTATCCAAATGGCTTAAATAAAATCATCGGACTGCCTGGGGTCCGAACCCGCGACGTTTGGTATATGAGGTTAGCACGCTAACCTCTACACCACGCCCCGAGGGCATGTAAAATTTATAAGCATGGGAAAATAATCATATTTTGTTACCATAGCAACCATTTCTCCCTATCTTTCCTATGAAGTACAAGAATAAAGTGTGCTTCAAACAATTTTGAGAGCAAAGTAAGAAAAATACATTTTAAAGAACATCTAAAAAAATAATTGATTTTTGAGTTTTAATCAAAATCGTTAGAGCGAATTTTGAGAAAATCGAAAAAAAAAAAAAAAATTTGACATGGATCCAATACTTTCTTTCTCTATTAACTCTATATATAGAGGTAAGAGAAAGTAAAAAGTTGAAAATAAAATTTTTTAAGTTTCTCTACGAAGGCTTTTTTTTTAACATTCACACTCATACTGACACTTTTTGGCAACTCAGCCATATAAGACTTTTAATGACAACCGTTATTTGAATATATATGTATTTGGGGTCTAGGCATTCTTTATTATTTTATTTAAGCCATTTGGATACCAAATGGCTTAAATAAAATCATCGGACTGCCTAGGGTCCAAACCCCTGACCCTTGGTATACAAGGCAGGCGCGCTACCAACTACGCCAAGCCCGGGGTTATTAATAATATTTAAATCAAATAATAAAAATATTTGGGATTATTTATTTTAGAAATTGCATCACTCTTTAAATTGGACCGTAATATTTTAGCTAAGGGATATTCATTTTTGAAAATTTGTTATTTATAAATTCCCACACTGCTTATAGAAGCTCTTTATGATATCATAGAGACACGAAGAGTCCTAGTAGCATGGCTTTTTTTTATAAAAAGGAAGGAGGCTGAGCATTGTATAAAAGGAGATTTATAGATTTGGGGCTCCGATGGGGCGAGGCGAGGCGTTCCGAGACAGACGCCTGATGAACGAAGGTTACGTGGATAAACAAATAAAATGCCAAGAAAAGGTCAAGAAATAACGGACACTTTAATATTTTTTCCATGATTTTTTTATAATAGTAAAACGTAGATTTGGTAGAAATGTAAACATGTTTATTATTTGATATTAAATTAAAAAAAAAAAGGGTGCGCAGTATTAAATAATTTAGAGGCTCGCGAGATAATTTTTTAAATTTTCTCTTACCTCTATATATGTTAATATATAGCGAGAGAAAGTATTGGATTCATGTCAAAAATTTGATGTGGAGAGTTTGACATTCAACCAAAACGACTTGACGCAAGGCCTTTGGGACCGCGAGCCCGCGCCGGTGGGATGGATATACACGTTTTGAGGTCCCCTGAAAAAAGTGATTTTGGCAAAATGGTTTGTCTGTGTGTGTGTGTCTGTGACCAAAATATTTCAAGAACCAAAAGAGCTATGAGGTTGAAATTTTATATTTAAGTTAGGTACCCCCTGGCACGTGACACGAAGCTTTTGAACAAAAACGACCAAAGAGTACTATACTAGTACTTTACTGATGAACTTTTTTTTTTTTCGATTTTCGCTTTAACAATTTTGATTAAAATTTAAAAAGCAAATATTTTTTAGATGCTCTTTAAAATGTATATTGTCATTTTGCTCTCAAAATTGTTTGAAGTACACTTTACTCTTGCACTTCATAGGAAAGGTAGGAGAAATGGTAACAAAATATAAATATTTTCTCATGTTTATAAATTTTCATATAAACTAAATATATCTGAACACAAAAAAATGTGACAAGCACAGAACACAATTTTCGATTACCAAAGGTAAAAGAAAGTTGTATTCTGTGCTACCAGTCACACCAGATTTTTTTAAAATAATTTTTATTCATAAAATATTAAAATAAAAACCTAATTAACATTAATGGAGGTTTTTATATTTATTTTTTCTTTCCCCATGTTTGTATAATAAACAATAATGAATATTAATTATTCTGACTTGTTGAAAAATCATAATCCCTGTTTCACTAGAATCAACATCGGAGACCATTCACAAGTAATTTATTTTATAAAAAAAGTAGTAAGTTGGTTAATGGCCAGGGCCTGGGAGGATAAATCTCTAAATCCCGAAAAAAAATAATAAATATAAAAATAATTAAAATATATTCATTTGGGAGGGGAGAGGATCGCCAGGATCGTTGAAAACCACAGAGAAAAATTTTCAAATAGTTTTTAATTTATCACGAATATGTTGTTTATTAACGCTTTTGTGATTTGTATTAGTTTTTATTTATAGACCACATTTGTATTAATTATTTATTAAAAATATAAATACTACACGTTTCCACTGCATTATTCTGCTCAAGTGTCTTGGTCGGAGGAAGTGCACAGTAGTTGAAAACGAGTGCAGAATAAACAGTCGAAACGTTGTACAGTATTTATATTTTAAATAGATAATTAATACAAATATAGACTATAATTAAAAACTCCCATAATAATAGTTTTTAATTTATAAAAATTGGTATATTAACAAATAAGAGTAGGATGGCAGCCAGGAAAGAAATCAGATAAAAATTTAATCAATCTTTATCTAATTTTATTTCGATCATCTGTATTTTATTAACTATCGATTGTCCTGAGAAAGGGCGCGATTTGAGTCCAAAACGTAGGAAATCGAAATAAAATTGGATAAAGGTTGATTAAATTTTTGATTAATAGATTAATTAATCTGTTAAATAAAAAAAAAGTTGTAACGTTGCGATTGAAATTCAAAAATTTTTAGAACGAAAAATTCGGGGTGCAATAGAGATGACTGATTAGTCATTAACTAATTTTATCCCCTTCATTTAAAAACACTTATACAGTAATTTAATTCCATTGAAAACAGAACATTTCAGGATGTCCAGAAGCAATTTTCTAAAGATATTTTCTCCTAGTTTTTTTCTTATTTTTCCCAGGCCCTTCGAATCTAATCTAAAGGATGTCTGTCCTTGAAGAGACTCTCTATACTGACGTGTAGCCTACTTTTCGAATAGACTGGAGCTTTAAAACAACAAAGTCATTTAATTTTATTTATAACAAATCTTAACTTAAAATCAAAACTCAGCTGTTATAAAGGGGATTTAAGGGGCAACGGGAGCGAAGTGGTTACGAATGTTTTTCCCGCTAAGATGGCATTGTGCGTCATTAAAAGTATGCCCAAATATCAAAAATTTGCCAAGAGATGTCAAAATGGTAGCTAATAATATTTAATGCATTTGGTTGATTTTCATTGATCTTTTAACAATAAATACTTTATAAATGTTATTATATATTATGTATCTTTTATAAAACCATAAAAATATATAAATATAGGCAAGATATAGGCTATTAGGGGATCAGCTGTTAGACTAGCCTGCCATCTATTGCAAGATTGCTGAACTAATTTGACAGTTGGTTTTTAAATAAATTATCTAAGCTTATTTAAAAAATTTCTTAATTTATATGTGATTAATAATAACAATAAATTCATTTTTAAATTTAAAAAAAAATTAAAGATTATTGGAACTGATTGTTTTTTTGTATTTGCTTGATACAAAAAAAATTAATTAAGATAATTTTTTAATAAGTCATTAAAAAATTATAGCTCGATGTCCCAATAATCTCTTATGAATTTAATTCATTTAAAAAAAAACCGCATTAAAAAATTCCTTATAATAGTCTAGTTTTTTTTAAAGTACGTTTAGACGTCGCTCCTGAACCCCTTTAAACAACAGACAAAAGTGATAGCCACAACAAAAATAACATTTTGACTTCCCTGGCTCCCGGGAGTCGAAGCTGGGATCTCCAGACTAACCACAGCAGCGGAGCCCTTTCTTTCAAGTCAGCGAGAAGTGAGAAGAGCGTCCTATCATAAATTCAACATTTTTAAAAATAAATTAAAGAAAAAATTATTTAAAATCAATAAAAGCAGGTACTATATAAAAAATAAAATAAATGGGACAAAATTAATTAATCTTTTATTTTATAAAAAAGATAAAAATCAAATTGGAATTTTAATAAATAGAAATTGTTTTGTGATAAACAAATATTAATATACAATATTAGTTGAAGTTAATTAAAGAGATGAGAGAACAAATTAAATATGTACTTATTTATTTCTAAGTCTATTTTTAGTAGTTTAGCCTTTAAGTATTTATCTATTATCGTTACATTCTTATCTAATACTTAATATCTCACGACAACAGAGACATTTATAGGGTCATGTCAGTGAAGGGGGCGTTGCGAAAAGGGGTAAATGTGATCCCAAAATGTGTGTACAATTTTTAAATATAAACCTAATCCTAAAATAAATATGCCTACATCTTTGGCCTTAAGAAATCGTAAAAATTCTAAGACCATTTTGAAAAAAAAAAAGTTTTGATTTTTTTTAAGACTCTCTGTTTGGCATATAGTAGGAACTTCATGGAACTTTATGGACAATAATATTTAAATCCAATGCAAAAAATTTTTTAAATGAATTTCAAGAAAACAAAGGCCAAAAGAAATTAGGTGAAATTAATTAAAATTAATTAAAAACACTAAGTGATATGTTTTAAAATCGATAGAGTAAATTTTGGAAAAAAAATAAAATAAAATACATTAGGAAAGTACTAGACTATTTGGCTGATTTTATTCAAAATCCTCGAGAAACCTACGAAATGGGTACCTGGTTCTTAGCTTAAATATAAAATTTTAGTAACAAGAGAGTTTTTCGTTTTTTAGTTATTTTGTTAACTCACATTTTTTGATATTTCACTTGAAATTTATTAAATTTATTGTGAAAAAATCTAAAATTCAAGCTAAAAAGGAAATCACATCTTTTAATGGCAATTTTAAGAAAAGCAATAAACAGATATTTTAACAAAAGAAATTCTCTTTCATAGAAATTTAGGTAAATATTTTGATATTTTATAGAGCGGGCACTTGAGGTAGTTGAGTATGCAAAATGTGAGGACCGAATTCCCAGAAAAATCAAAATTGAACCATTTCCGCCTTCCATAGTTTGAGCTTTAAAATATAGAGCCCAGTAATTCCTTTAATTCAATTAATTAATTGTTAATTAACTTAATTTAAAAATATTATTGATTCATAGTGAATTAATAAATCAAAGACCTATATTTATTATGTATAAATGTATTTTTATTTAAATAACTTTCTTGAATCGTGAGAAAAATTACCTTGTCATTTTGTTCACACAATTGGCTCATCACGTTCGCGATAATAACGAGTATTGTTTGGGAAGTCAATAGAAAGAGAAAGCCAATGGTGATTCATATATCGGTAATGACTTTAATGTTGGATTCGAATGATTGTCGTTACTTTAGAGGCCTCGAAAAGAAATGTTTATATTAAACTTCCTGGGCAGGGTGCAAACTATCAAAGAGGTTGACATAAGTGACCTAAACTCGATTGCAATAATTCTTGTCTTAGGATTGATTCGGACATCTATAATCTAAAATAAAACAAGTCACGGGTGACCAAGGTCAATACTATTTATTTATATTATTTTAAAAAATAATATCATTTGAGTTATATTTGTAAGAGATAATATATATCTGAAAAATATAAGCTAGAATTTTTTGGTACCTATATAAATAGAATAATTTTCAATTATATGTAAATTAATGTTATGTCCATGACCCGCGGGTGTGAGAAAAGACTATTATCGTGCATGGTCCCGAATTCGTTTCCCATCCCAGCCGAGAAAAATACATTTCAATTGAAATGGCTACCAAAGCTGTCAATCTCCCTTTTTATTTTTAGGAGAGGCAGCCAAAAAGAAAAGAATCTGGATGCTTAACAATAGGTATGTTCGATTAAGCATCCGGCGCATAGTAACAAAAAGCAATACCCCCTTTCCTTAATGCGCATGCGCCGGACGCCCTCGAATGCTTAATATTCCAGAATATTGCTAAGCATTCAGAATATTTTCTTTTAGGCCCACCCTCTTAACGTTAAAATCACAGCCACCAACTTGTTAATTAGAAACCCCTTCTTATTTTTTTAATATTAAGAATTAGAAGAAATAATACCATACTACCATGCCCTTCCCCCCATTCTACAAGAATTTTAATGACAGATTCTTGTCTTCCCATTCCACTAATATTTCATCCAATTGTTGATATTACACTTTCTAGTTCCGGGCTTTTTAAATACATTGACATTTTAAATCATTCATAATTATTTGCACTCTTTAAGAATTTATAACCTATATTTTTGTTTAACTTTATTATAATGAGCTATTCTTTACAAATTTATCACCCGTACAAAAACAAATGCAAATAATTCGCCACAATATTCACATAAATACAGAAATGAATTAAGCAGACAGTAAAAAGAAAAAATTATATTACTGAAGTATTTTTTAAGCTATTCAAATAATTGAAGCGGAAAAGAACATAACAGTCTAAATAAATCATTGTTACTAGGCCAGATGGTCGTTAAGACAGGAAGTCCACTCGACCCTATTAACAAAAAAATAAATAAATAAAAATTTAGATGCTATGGTCATTAAATGGCAAAAATATTGATTTTTTTTTTAAACAAGTTATATGCGAAAATCTAATTTAATTTCTATTGAGGTCCATTCTATCTATCGTAAAAAATGTTTATTTCCCAACTCTTAATTTCAACCTCAGAATCTTCATTCCTTAATGTGTTAATATATAATCAATCTTGTAGAATAAAATATTCTATCAAAAAGAAGAGATTTGAAAATATGGGGGGGCCCTTCCCCAAAGGGCCCAAACCCGGGGGCCCCCCCATTTTTTCCCAAAATTTTTTCTCCATGGTACATTAGAACGGAAAGTCAAAATTAGAATCCCAAAAAATTTATTTTATTTTAAAGTCGAAAATAGATAAATTTAATTATTCTAGAAAGCACACATTATTTTCAGAATAGATTAGAATAGTTTAAAACCTAAACATTCCTTTAAACTGAGGCGGGAGAATGAATTCAGGGAAGCTCAAAAAGGGGTACATAAATAATTGAGTGGAAGGAAGAATGCAAGAGGAAAAATTAAAATCCAAAATCAATCTTCTTTAATAAATATTGAAAAAAAGTTTCTTGTTGATAATAAAGGATTTGTTTAATTTTACTTCGGTTAGAAACATGAAATTTTTTCTAAACAAAGAACTGAAAATAAATTCTAAAATGATTTTCAAATAATGAAGTATATTGCCAATGTCATGTATTAATAAAATCAAGCAGATTTTTAAATAATAGAGGAATATTTGCAGCATAACCCTTTTGTTGCTAGGAAGCAAACCTTCAACTGATATAATTAATTATTTAATGGATTCAAATTGGATTCTATATTAAGGGGAGTAAAAATAAACCAGAAATTAAACTTTAATAATTAGATAATGACAAGAGGCTTTTGGGAATGAAGATTTTTATAGCTTTGATCATTTTTCATTATTGATCATAGCAATTATTTTCTCTTACCTATGTATATATGTAATATATATAGAGAGAGAAAGTATTGGATTCATGTCAAAAATTCGATGTCGAGATTTTGAAGGATATACACGTTTTGAGTCCCCTGAATCCAAATAAAAAGTGGTTTTCGAAACATGGTCTGTGTGTCTGTCTGAAAACAAAATATCTCAAGAACGAAAAGAGCTAGGAGGTTGAAATTTTATATTTAAGTTAAGTCCCCGGCTGAGACGTGACACGAAGCTTTGAACAAAATCTACCAAAAAGTACTAGTACTTTACTGATGTACTTTTTCAGTTTTTTTCGATTTTCTCAAAATTCGCTTCAACGATTTTGATTAAAATTCATAAATCAATTATTTTTTAGATGCTCTTTGAAAAGTATATTCTCATTTTGCCATTGAAATCTTTTGAAGCATACTTTACTCTTAGGAAAGATAGGAGAAATGGTTGCCATGGTAACAAAATATAAATAATTTCCATATTTATAAATTTTACATCTTGAATTTTAATATAACGGCGGAAACTAAATATATCTCTACCCAAAAAAATCTGGTGTGACAAGCACAGAACACAACTTTCTCTTTCCAAAGGTAAGAGAAAGTTATGTACCGTGCGAGCAGTTACACCAGATTTTTTTTTTAAGTTTCGTGGTAATATTTCTAATGTAATTTGGAAAATTCAAAAATGCATCATATATTAGTGAACTAATAGAACAAAAATATAAGGTACAGAGAGCGCCACAAAAAAGTCCTGGAGATAGAGCCTTAAGTATATGGTATAATATACAGTGAAATAATATTAATGATAATAATAAAAATAATAAAATCATCTGTACGAGAATTTATTTTACCTTTTCGGTCATGAAAATTATTTCCCTATATACCAAATACTCATGGCTCTAGATCCCAGGTGGGGATTAAATGTGGCACTCACTGTACGTTCTCAGGTACAAGTTGAAATTTTAAACAACAAATTTTCAAAGTGCGCAGGGGGAGGGTAAAATTTATTTTTTCAGATATTTTCTTTATTTTTAATTTGTCTTTTTCTTTTTTTTATTAAGATGTACCAGGTCTTTTTTTTTTTAAATTAAATCACCCAATACCTTTCCAGAATTATTTTATATTCATCTTATCGAAATATCAACCACGAACTGGTAGAGTGAGTCACACGATTATTAAAAAAACAAAACATTATAATTATCACGATGACAACAACTTTGGAAAAGAAACAAATTAATTAAAAGAAAAAAATTTTTTCAAGATAAAATATCAATATATAGTTAACTTTAAAACTTGGCATGATTAAATTAAGTTATATATTAATTAATTTACTCTAATCAGAATGTAATTTTTATAAAATGAGCAAAGATCAAATGGGATGTGAAAAAGATGAATCATATGTGGAGGTGGAGATGCCGTCTGTCTACTCGAAACTGAACGAGTTCAATGAGGAAGAAAAGAGAGTGTGTGGGCTGCAGACCTGAGAGGAGAGGAACAAAATTAGAGGTTCACAAAAATAAACATTTTTTAGCATTAAAAAGAAAATCAGTTTGGCCTATTTTATCTAATATTGCTGCAAACGAATAATAATCAATTTAAACAAATAGGGACAGAGTTTATCTAAATGGATTGAGATGCGGATGAAGAACTTGATTAAAAATAAAAAAGACCCTTAGAGCAGAGACAAAACTCAAATATTTCATCATCCAGGGGACTGTTCTAGTCCTGTTTCTAAAATAATTGGTACTAATTAGATTAAATGATGGTTATCTCAAAATTAGACCATCAATAATGTCGAAACAAATAGAAATATCAACGATTTTGCTATTTTTTCGCCCTTTAGATAAATGTCGCGAGAATTTTTGAAGAAGCCCTCTTTAAAAGATTTCACACTAGGAAGCTAGGTTTGTTTGTTAACAAAAAAAAAAATTTTAAACTACATCTTGCCCTCGGGCCTTGGAATAGTTGCTAGCGTGCTGACCTTCTATTCCAAGGGTCGCGGGTTCAGATCCCAAGCAGTCCGATGATTTTATTTAAGCCATTTGGATACTATGGCTTAAATAAATTTGCCTGGACACCCAATAGATATATTAATAAAACATGAGTATAGTAAAGTCAAAAGCAAACTTCTGAACACAGGTTTAAGAGGCGAGTTCTCTAATACGCTACGCCCTTTCTTTTCACCGTTAAACTTTCAGAAATAGTAAATAAAATTCTCAGTGTTAATTATGGAAAATCATAAATTGGGACATCTGGATGAATTTATTGAAAATCTCCCTAGCACCTGATTATTAAATTGATGGAATATTTTCTCATAATTATATTATTTGAATGAAAAGATGATTTTGTTTTTATTATATCTTATTTTGCTGAAGATCATTTTCAAGATATCTAGTCGTATTTATTTCAAATAAGAGCCACTTGTGTATGTACGATAATTAGTAAAAGCTTACTGACGCAAGTCAGATTGGTTTATACTATCAATAAGAGTTGATCATAATCAATTAATCAAATTGGGATTTTTGATTTCGGACTTTCAACGGAAAGAGCCATTTTAGGTAAAGAAAAAATTTACTAGTCATTTATTATGAAAATAATAACTAGGTAGAGCTTTGTTTTTTGATGGAATGTTTTCAATGAACGGAATATACTGTAATATAAAAGATTTGGATAAAATTGGGAAACTTTTTTAGAATTTTAAAAACTATTCTAATATTTGCTAAAACTATAGTAATAAGTTTAAAATTCTTTTGAAGTTACTTGTGGTAGTCAGTAAAAGTTGACTTGTAGTAAGAAAAAAATTTTTTTTTCCTTTTTTCAGATCTTTATTACAGAAGGACGACTGACAATGCGCAATTGTTTCATCAGTTTCGACCTCTAAAACGTCATCCTCAGGTCTACAGAGTAAAACAAATCAACACTTTTTTAGAGACAGTCTTTTTTGCAATATTATTTTAAACATTTTTCATTAAATAATTGATTGATTAATAGCTGTCAATACAATTATTTAATAAAAAAATGTTTAAAATGATATTGCAAAAAAAGAATGTCTCTAAAAAAGTGTTGAATTGTTTTACTTTGTAGACCTGAGGATGAGACTTTAGAGGTCAAAGCTGTTGAAAAATTTGCGCATTGTCAGTCGCCCTTCTTTAAAAAACAATTTTTTTTTCTTACAAGTCAACTAACCAACTAACCCAAGTAACTTCAAAAGAAATTCTTTTAAACATTATTTCCTGTGGATGTTTCTACATACTTAGTATAGTAATAACTTTTAAAATGGAAGTACAAAGGCTTCAGATTGTAGTACTCTAGATTCTCTAGATGTATCTAATTTCTACCTTCTACCGTATGATTCTATGATTTAAATACTTTTTGGGGACTACCTCTTATTAATATTTGTTTTTATACGTTTGTTATACTAAAGCTTTTCATATTTTTAGTATTTCTTCTATACACTTTTTAAAATATTTTAATCCAAATCCC
>JAKCPI010011675.1:0-17594 GCA_023213315.1 Euborellia annulipes | reverse complement strand
TACTGAATATTATGATATTATTTGGCATTAATTTGACTACAAAAAAATTAGGATGTCGCCTAAATGGCGACATACGTTTGCAAAGGTAAAATATATAATGTCGCCTATATGGCGACATACGAGTGCAAAGGGTTAATTTTTAAAGGTCGCTCAAAATTTATTTTAGATAAAAAAAACTTTATTTAATTATCGTCGACGTTTCGGAATCACAACGATCCCATCTTCAGGACAATAAACTGTTAAAGTTTCTTACAATTGTTAGATAGATGCATTTTGGTTCAACAAAAATAAATGATAAAATTTGCATATACCATTAGATTGTATATGAGAATTGCCGTAGGTGCATGGGCTCAGGGCCGCAGACAGACTTGACGGGCCCCGGGGCTACTTACTAATAGGGCCCCCCCCCTCCAAAAAACAGTTGTTTTTTTAGTATATAAAAGGCTATTGTGGCCTTCATGCCAACAATTTTTTACACAGTTTTTGACACAACTTTTGAAATAGTTATACATAGCTCACAATATTTATTTAAATAAAGTTATTTAAAAATTTTTCAAAATTTCCTAAAAAAAGAGCTTACAATAATTTAATTAATAATAATTTATCGGACAGAGGATTTCCGGGGGAATCTGGGGGTATGGAAAATTGTTTGAAAATTAGCCACTGCATCTGCGTTTTTAGCTATCCTGAGTCGTGAAAAAGATCAAACTTGATTTGAGGTTAAAAGGGGGCCCGGGCCCCTTCAGGAAAAAAATTTCAAGAAAATGATTTTTTTTTAATTGAAATTTTAAGATTTTAGCTTAAAGGCCCCTGGCCCCCTGAGGAAAAAAATTTCAAGAAAATGATTTTTTTTAATTGAAATTTTAAGATTTTACCTAAAGGGCCCGGGCCCCCTGAGGAAAAAAATTTCAAGAAAATGATTTTTTTTAATTGAAATTTTAAGATTTTAGCTTAAAGGGCCCGGGCCCCCTGAGGAAAAAAAATTTCAAGAAAATGATTTTTTTTAATTGAAATTTTAAGATTTTACCTAAAGGGCCCGGGCCCCCTGAGGAAAAAAATTTCAAGAAAATGATTTTTTTTAATTGAAATTTTAAGATTTTAGCTTAAAGGGCCCTGGCCCCTGAGGAAAAAAAATTTCAAGAAAATGATTTTTACTTTCTCTTACCTATGTATATATGTAATATATATATATATAGAGAGAGAAAGTATTGGATTCATGTCAAAAATTCGATGTCGAGATTTTGATGGATCTTCACGTTTTGAGGTCCCCTGAATCCAAAAAAGTGGTTTTCACGACATGGTCTGTCTGTGTGTGTGTGTGTGTGTGTGTGTGTGTGTGTGTGTCTGTGTTCACTTTTAAGCATGAAGGAATTGAGCTATGAGGCTGAAATTTTATATATAAGTTAAACACCCCCTGAGACCGGAAAAATAAGCTTTTAATCAAAATCGGCCAAAGAGTACTAGTACTTTTTCAGTTTTTTTCGATTTTCTCAAAATTCGCTCTAAAAAAATTCAAAAATCAATTATTTTTTAGATGCTCTTTCAAATGTATATTCTCGTTTTGCCCTCAAAATTGTTTGAAGCACACTTTACTCTTGTGCTTCATAGGAAAGATAGAAGAAATGGTTGCCATGGGTTACAAAATATAAATATTTTCCCATACTTATAAATTTTACATCTGAATTCAAATATTCCCTACTGCCGGGAACTAAATACATGTCGACACAAAAAATCTGGTGTGACAAGCACAGTACACAACTTTCGATTACCGAAGCTAAGAGAAAGTTGTGTGCTGAGCGCCAGTTACACCAGATTTTTTTTAATTGAAATTTTAAGATTTGAGCTCAAAGGGCCCGGGCCCCCAGAAGGAAAAAAATTTCAAGAAAATGATTTTTTTAAATTGAATTTTAAGATTTTAGCTTAAAGGGCCCGGGCCCCCTGAAGAAAAAAATTTCAAGAAAATGATTTTTTTTAATTGAAATTTTAAGATTTTAGCTTAAAAGGCCCGGGCTCCCTGAGGAAAAAAATTTCAAGAAAATGATTTTTTTTAATTGAAATTTTAACCATGAAATTTAATTTTTATTAGAATTTTAACATGGGAGCGCAATGGGCCCGGGCCCCAAGAATATAGCCCCCCTGCCCCCCCCTGTCTGCGGCCCTGCATGGGCTGTATTTTTATTTTGTAACAAATGGGCCCGAAACGACAGCACTGGCCAAGATTAAAAGACTGAAAATATAATTTTTTAATAACTTGTTAATTTGCAAATTAAGGTATGATTGATTATATTTTCTCAAATATCTTACTAATTAAAAGAAAATAAGTATTTATTAAATCTTTAATATGAATATTTAAAGGTCGCTTGAAAACATCGAAAGAAATGCAGACAAACTTTTAAAAACTAATATTTTAAGAAACTTATTTTTTTTCGACTAGAAAATTCGACCATAACGAGAAAAAAATTAAAAAAAGAAAAGAAAATCGATTTTTGACGAATTTGGAAATTTTTTAAAATTTTGATCGACTCTTAAAAAAATTTTTTGAGCTCATCTTTGGAGAGGTCTCTTAAAACATGATATACTAAAATATTGTCATACGAGATTGAAAAAAAAAAAATTAGTCGGTTTTTTGCGCCATCCTATTCTTCACCTTCCCTACATCATAAATTTTAGGCCATTGGCAACCAATCCAGGTGAAATAAATATATAGAATAGGTCTAAATAGCCTTCGCTGCCGAAAAAAGTTTTTTTTTTTTTACTTTTTTTTATAAAAAAAACATTCACACTTTTTTCTCAATCACACTCACATTCACACAATCTTTTCGGCAACTCAGGCCATTTAAGACTTTAAACGATATCCGTTAATGATTATTATACATATTGGGGTCCAGGCATTCTTATTTAAGCCATTTGGTATCCAAATGCCTTAAATAAAATTATCGGACTGCCTGGGGTCCGAACCCGCGACGTTAGGTATAGAAGGTAGACACGCTACCAACTACTCCAAGCCCCGTGGGCGAAAAAAAGCTTAAATGAATAACAAAAAAAAAAAAAAAAATTGGGCCCCCCCCCTTGACAAAATCCTGGGACCGCCACTGTATAGAGTGTTACATAAATAATGTATTAAAGTTTTAAAGTATCAAGTCAGTATTCATTCAAACCTAAATGTATAGCCATAAAATTGGGATGGCTTAACTTGTTGAAATTGTAAAGAAATAATTTAATTCCTAACAATAAAATTTAATAAAAAAATCTGGTGTGACAAGCACAGAACACAACTTTCGATTACCGAAGGTAAGAGAAAGTTGTGTGCTGTGCTTGTCACACCAGATTTTTGTGTCGACATGTATTTAGTTCCCGGCAGTAGGGAATATTTGAATTCAGATGTAAAATTTATAAGTATGGGAAAATATTTATATTTTGTAACCATGGCAACCATTTCTCCTATCTTTCCTATGAAGCACAAGAGTAAAGTGTGCTTCAAACAATTTTGAGGGCAAAACGAGAATATACATTTGAAAGAGCATCTAAAAAATAATTGATTTTTGAATTTTTTTTAGAGCGAATTTTGAGAAAATCGAAAAAAACTGAAAAAGTACATCAGTAAAGTACTAGTACTCTTTGGCCGATTTTGATTAAAAGCTTATTTTTCCGGTCCCGGGGGGTGTTTAACTTATATATAAAATTTCAGCCTCATAGCTCAATTCCTTCATGCTTAAAAGTGAACACAGACCACACACACCCACAGACAGACCATGTCGCGAAAACCACTTTTTTGGATTCAGGGGACCTCAAAACGTGAAGATCCATCAAAATCTCGACATCGAATTTTTGACATGAATCCAATACTTTCTCTATATATATATATATATATTACATATATACATAGGTAAGAGAAACTAAAAATTCTATCATATATTGATTTGAATTGAATTGCATTGAACTGTCTTAAATTGATGATTGAATAAAATTTATTGGAAAGATTTAAAGTTTTTATTATTATTTTGCCCACGGGGCTTGGAGTATAGCGTGTCTACCTCCTATACCAAACGTCGCGGTGTGAATGTTTAAAAAAAAAAAAAAATATTATTTTTTAACAGGAACAGGTAGATGAAGGCAGCCAGCAAAGAACAAAAACTTTATTTAAATATCGTCGACGTTTCGGGCTTTGCTGGCTGCCTTCATCTACCTGTTCCTGTTGATTATCACTCAGCCATTAATTTCTTTTCATTATTATTTTTTTTTTAACCTCTATTTAAAAATATGGGGATTGACTTCCCCTAGACTTTCTCGTATATTCTTTTGGAATTACGTCTGGGTGTGTGTGTAAACACGATTGCTTAAAAACCAAAGGAGCTAGATCGATGAAATTTGGTATATGCCCCTTACACTAAAATTGTAGATTTCTATCAACTTTTGGAGTAAATACGTCACTTGGAAGTAGTACTTTACTTAAAAAGTTTTTTCGAATATTTTGAAATTTTCAATTTCTTTGTTATATTATGATAAAATACTCTATTTTAAAAAGTTTTTATTTTTTGACATTTTTTCGAAAACTGAATAGTTTTTGAAATAATCACAGAAGAAATAGAAAATATTCGTTAATTTTGATAAAAAATCAAAACAAAATCATACAGGTGTCAATAAAAAAAGGGTAAATATAAACAAATTCATTTGTTTCACAAATTCATTTGTTTATATTTACCCTTTTTTTAATGACACCTGTATGATTTTGTTTTGATTTTTTATCAAAATTAACGAATATTTTCTATTTCTTCTGTGATTATTTCAAAAACTATTCAGTTTTCGAAAAAATGTCAAAGAATAAAAACTTTTTAAAATAGAGTATTTTATCATAATATAACAAAAAAATTGAAAATTTCAAAATTTTCGAAAAAACTTTTTAAGTAAAGTACTACTTCCAAGTGACGTATTTACTCCAAAAGTTGATAGAAATCTACAATTTTAGTGTAAGGGGCATATACCAAATTTCATCGATCTAGCTCCTTTGGTTTTTAAGCAATCGTGTTTACACACACACACACACACACACACACACACACACACACACACACACACACACACACACACACACACACACACACACACACAGACAGACATAATGCCAAAAATGGTTTTTTTGGACTCAGGGAGGTCTAAAACGTGGAGAAACATCAAAATCTCGAAGTCGGATTTTTTTACGATTACATAACTTTCTCTATACGAGAAAGTAAAAATAGGTGTGGAAGCGAAGAAGTTTTTTTCGGGGAGGTGTAATAAAGTAAGGTTTGGAAACTGCGTTGTCAAATATTTATTCAAAATCTATAATTAATTATATGGCAGTTCCAGTATTTAACTAACTGAAGATTATTTAATTTTTTAATATATTTGCCATGGTAAGAAATAAATATTTTTCTATGTTTATAAATTTTATATCTCGAATTTAAATATTTATTGCAAAAAAAACTCTGGTGTGACAAACACAAACACAACTTTCAACCGAAGGTAAGAGAGATTTGGGTGCTGTGCGGCTAGTCACACCATATTTTTTAATAATAAATAAATATTAAAATTAAATAATCTTCAGTTAGTTAAATAGAGGAACTTCATTAAAGATTTTAAATAATATTAGACAAGCGGTTTCCAACCTTTATTTACCTTCCGGAAATAGGAAAGCAGAGATTAGTTCCTTTGTTTATATCTTGAATTCTAATATATCGACGGGAAAAAAATATATGTGGACGCAAAAAATCTGGTGTGACACAACTTTTTATCACCGAGTGGAAGCGAAAGTTGTGTGCTGTGCGACAATCACACCAAATTAAATGTATATGTTTGTGTAAAAGATAGGAAAAAAAGAGCATCCATAAGAATCTTTTAAAGATAAAAAAATCTGGTGTGATGGTTCGCAGAGGACACAACTTTATCTTACCAAAGGCCACACCAGATTTTTTGTGTCGACATATATTTAGTTTCAGCCAATATTTTAAAATTCAAGATATAAACATGGGAAAATATTTATATTTTGTTACCATGGCAACCATCTCTCCTAACTTCCCTATGAAGTACAAGAGTAAAGTGTGCTTTAAACAATTTTGAGGGCAAAATGAGAATATACATTTTAAAAAGCATCTAAAAAATAATTAATTTTTGAATTTTAATCAAAATCTTTAATTTTGGAAAAAATTGAAAAATACTGAAAAAGTGCATTAGTAAAGTACTAGTACTTTTTGGCCGATTTTGTTTAAAAGTTTATTTTTCCTCCTAAGTGGGGTGCCTAACTTAAATTGAATATTTCAATCCCCTAGCTTTTATCGTCATTGAGATTGACAGACACACACACAGAGAGACCAATTTCAGGGACCCACTTTTTTGGACTCAGGGGACGTTAAAGCGTGTATATTCTTTAAAATCTCGACATCGATTTTTTAACATGATCGCAATATTTTGTATTTATTTCATATATAGGGTAAGAGAAAGTAAAACGAATGTTAAAAGAAATTTTCAAACAAAATAATTTACTTATATTTGGTTTCAAATCGAAAAAAAGCCAAAAATAAAATTTTAATTTCCATATGTATTTATTTATGTAGGCCTACAAGCTTTTCTACCATGTTTGTGTCTGTGTAGATTTAAAATAAAATAATTAAAAAAAAAAAAAAAAAATTAAAGGTGAATTAATATATAATTTAAGGGAGTGCATTGAACGAAGTGGGGCGTTTTATATCAAAAACTATTCATTAACAAACCAAAATAAATAAAAAAGGGAATTAAATAAATACACTAAACGAATGACGGAGCGATAAGCTTAGAGGCTCGACTTGTACTTCCCTAGAGCAGGCCTAAGCCTCTCTGCTCAACCAAACTTAAAGAGTAAAAATTATTCCCATTTATATTTCACATAGATATTTTTAATTAATATCCTAAATTGGTAAAAATCTTGCCCTTCCTCGACGGTGGCATGTTTGCCGAATTTGAGCAAGGGACACTGGCTAAGCCTAAAGCCCGCTGAAGGCGGGTATTGCAGCTAGTTTCGTATAAAATATTTCTCTTTTTAATGTCACACAAAAAGATGAGCTCCAGGCTTTGAAAATTACTGATTTTAATAAGAAATTAAACAGCGAAATAGAATTTATTTTTTCAATTAAAAAAAAATATTTAATTACTAATTATCATAGAAAAATTAGAGTTTTGCATGGGGTGGGGGAGGAGAGAGAATAAAAATAAAATAAAAAAAAAAGATTTAAAAAAAAATGCTTTTATTTAAATTGAACTAAAAAGAGAGAAATAAGAAAGAAATAATTTAATTGTTCTTGTTAAAATTTTTTAATATTTATGACTTAAAATAAAAGCGTGGGGCGCTTCGAAGTGATTCCGAGGCTCGCGCCCCACGCTTTTATTTTAAGTCATAAATATTAAAAAATTTTAACAAGAACTAATTAAATTATTTCTTTCTTATTTCTCTCTTTTTAGTTCAATTTAAATAAAAGCATTTTTTTTAAAATCTTTTTTTTTTATTTTATTTTTATTTTAAGCTTTTTAGTCTTTTAGTCTTATCAAAAATCATCAATATGATAAAGTACCACATTAGTTTGGCCTGTATTGATTTGGTTCAATTGAAAAATTATTCATTATCATAAAAAAATGACTCGTAAATAAAGTACCACATTAGTTTGGTCTATTTTGATCAAAACCACCATATAGTGGCGTCATCAAAAATGAACCTTAAGTATTACATTTCACACCTCTAGCCCATCGGGAAGTCTTTTGAAATTACATTAATTCGCGAAGGGTTTCAAATAAAGTACCACATTAGTTTAGTCTATTTTGATCAAAACCACCATATAGTGGCGTCATCAAAAATGACTCTTAAGTATTACATTTCACACCTCTAGCCCATCGGGAAGTCTTTTGAAATTACATTAATTCGCGAAGGGTTTCAAATAAAGTACCACATTAGTTTGGTCTATTTTGATCAAAACCACCATATAGTGGCGTCATCAAAAATGACTCTTAAGTATTACATTTCACACCTCTAGCCCATCGGGAAGTCTTTTGAAATTACATTAATTCGCGAAGGGTTTCAAATAAAGTACCACATTAGTTTGGTCTATTTTGATCAAAACCACCATATAGTGGCGTTATCAAAAATGACTCTTAAGTATTACATTTCACACCTTTAGCCCATCGGGAAGTCTTTTGAAATTACATTAATTCGCGAAGGGTTTCAAATAAAGTACCACATTAGTTTGGTCTATTTTGATCAAAACCACCATATAGTGGCGTCATCAAAAATGACTCTTAAGTATTACATTTCACACCTCTAGCCCATCGGGAAGTCTTTTGAAATTACATTAATTCGCGAAGGGTTTCAAATAAAGTACCACATTAGTTTGGTCTATTTTGATCAAAACCACCATATAGTGGCGTCATCAAAAATGACTCTTAAGTATTACATTTCACACCTCTAGCCCATCGGGAAGTCTTTTGAAATTACATTAATCCACGAAGGGTTTCAAATAAAGTACCACATTAGTTTGGTCCATTTTGGTAAAACCAAACTCACAATTTGCGTCAACAAAAATGACTCTTAAATATCAAATTTCACACCTCTAGCTCATCGGGAAGTGTCCTTAACAAAGCCATAAAGTTGGTGACCTTGAAAGAGTAAGTTAAATAAAAGCATTTAAAAAGAGAACGGACTTATTTGATTAAAGAAAAACATGTTAATAATAAAGAATATTTGTTTTTAAATTTGATATATTAAGAAAAATGGTATTTTAATTTATTAGAAGAGGGTGATTTACACCCTCTCACTCCCTGGGTGTCATACTTGATCAG
Source organism: Euborellia annulipes (assembly GCA_023213315.1). Taxonomy (NCBI): domain Eukaryota; kingdom Metazoa; phylum Arthropoda; class Insecta; order Dermaptera; family Anisolabididae; genus Euborellia; species Euborellia annulipes. Next base: position 8,756 of record JAKCPI010011675.1, on the reverse strand, counting down.
AATGTTATAATTACAAATTGGATATTATTATGAGTATATTAAAAAGAGAAAAAAAGTGAAAATATACTATATATGTAATATTGCGATCATGTCAAAAATTCGATGTCGAGGATATTAAAAGAAATACTCGTTTTGAGGGTGCCTAATTCCAAAAAAAAGTGGGTCCCTTAAAATGCTCAGTAGGGGTGTTTGTTTGTTCAAATGTATTTCGACACAAAAAAATCTGGCAAACAAATACAGAATGCAACTTTAAATTACCGAAAGTAAGAGAAAGTTGTGTACTGTGCAATCACTCACACCAGATTACCTTTCCCCCTCACCAAAAAACTCCTCTGGATCCGCCCTTGTTAAGGGGAGGGAGAGAGAACATACCCCAATTGATTGGAGGAAAGAATTTTATAAAAAATATAATTTTTATTTTGAAATTTTATTTATAATAGTAATTTGGTGTATTAGAAGGGGTGGATTACACCCTCTCTCATCCCACTTTATTAAATACCTAAATAATTAGATGATCAAACGGGGAGTCGTGAATTTGGGGGGTGAATGAACGTCGTTTTTGCACAAATAACAAAGAAATAGACGAAATTTAAGATATTAATTTTTCAATTTAAAAAAATATTTAATTACTAATTATAGTGTCTAATAGAAGTTTTAGAGTTTTTCTTAAGAAAAGCATGGGGTGGGGGAGGGGAGAGAGAAAAAGAGAACGGACTTCATTTGATTAAAGAAAAAATGTAAATAATAGTGAATTAATAAAGAATTTTAATTTTAAATTTTATCTATTAAGAAAAATAGTATTTTAGTTTATTAAAAGGGGTGATTTACACCCTCTCACTCCCTGGGTGTTATACTTTATTAGAGTGTTATAATTACAAATTGGATAATATTATGAGTATATTAAAAAGAGAGAAAAAAAGTGAAAATATAAATAATTATAAAATGTTAGTTAATCCGTTATGCAAATGAGATAAGGAAATATTCAATACCTTAATGATAAGATGACCAAACGAGTGGATGAACGTCTTAATTGCACAAATAACACAACACAATATAAAATAAACTAATTAAACACACGCGAGAGACGAACGGAGTGACTCATGACACGACCCGAATACATCTGGAGACAGGGCAGGCAGGCAGAGAGAAAACAGCATTGTTCTCAGAGCGCCCAAGAAAATTATCAAATAAATTCTCTATTTATAAAAATACTTTTCACTTGCAAACAAACTAACGGGGATTTATTCTGTTGGGAATAAAATCGATATCTCTTTTATTAAATAACTATTAAAAGACTCACTTCTTTTACACACCCCTAAACTCACCCTCTTTAAAATAAAATACTTCTAAGCGTAATTTTTTGTATTTATTTATTTATTAGGGATCTATTCGAAGTGAAATGATTTTTAAAAGACTTATTTAATTAATCCACCCTTAAAACTCACCCTCTTTAAAATAAAATACTTCTAAGCGTAATTTTTTGTATTTAATTATTTATTAGGGATCTATTCGAAGTGAAATGATTTTTAAAAGACTTATTTAATTAATCCACCCTTAAAACTCACCCTCTTTAAAATAAAATACTTCTAAGCTTAATTTTTTGTATTTATTTATTTATTAGGGATCTATTCGAAGTGAAATGATTTTTAAAAGACTTATTTAATTAATCCACCCTTAAAACTCACCCTCTTTAAAATAAAATACTTCTAAGCGTAATTTTTTGTATTTAATTATTTATTAGGGATCTATTCGAAGTGAAATGATTTTTAAAAGACTTATTTAATTAATCCACCCTTAAAACTCACCCTCTTTAAAATAAAATACTTCTAAGCTTAATTTTTTGTATTTATTTATTTATTAGGAATCTATTCGAAGTGAAATGATTTTTAAAAGACTTATTTAATTAATCCACCCTTAAAACTCACCCTCTTTAAAATAAAATACTTTTAAGCGTAATTTTTTGTATTTATTTATTTATTAGGGATCTATTCGAAGTGAAATGATTTTTAAAAGACTTATTTAATTAATCCACCCTTAAAACTCACCCTCTTTAAAATAAAATACTTCTAAGCGTAATTCTTTGTATTTATTTATTTATTAGGGATATATTCGAAGTGAAATAATTTTTAAAAGTCTTATTTACTTAATCCACCCTTAAAACTCACCCTCTATAAAATAAAATACGTTTTTGTTAATAATTTCGTTAATAATTAGCAGATTTTTATGAATGAATGATTTTTAGAAAGCCAAAGAACTATAGAATATCGTACATATATGTTTTTTGCATTCAGGGATATCTAAAATTGTACTAGGGGTGACCAAAGCAAAAAAAAATCTTAAAAATTTCGATTTTTCTAAACTTTAAGCCGTTTGCGGCATGTCTAAATGACCTACGATTGGGATGAAACTTTATATGTATTCTAACTATCTGCATAATTTGACGGGGTGTCGCGTTAAAAATAATTTGAACATTCTAAATAAAAACCGTTTTAGAGCACTTTTTCTATTATAATCTATTTTGCTCTATATCTCTATAACTGTGCCTGATGGAAAAATTCTAACTACATATCTGAATTCAGAATGAAAAAATGCACTAGATTTACTAATCAGATTTCTTGTGAAAAAAACCTTGTCGACTAGAGTTATTTAATACTGCTTCATATTATTTGGTTAAAATTACTCCAAGTTTAATTAATTATTTAAGAAATTTTCTCGTTATACGTAAAGGAAAGGTGTTGTTTTATTTTTTAATACCGAAAAAGTTAAAAAGGCTTTGAGTCATAGATCGAAACATAGCCGGAATCCTTAATTAATTGCAGGTAGCCATTATTCAATTTATCTCAGGTGTATATGTATATCTATATATCAAGTGCAAATACATTCAGGGTCATTTGTTAGATGGTAATACAAAAAAAAGCTTGAAGATGATGAAATTCATAGTATTATCTGATAATAAAATAAATATCAATATAGCAAATCAGTATTATCTTTTCATACACTGTAAAAAAAATCTTAATTTTAATGTGTTTTGGAATACTAAATTTACAGATTTCCCTTGTAAATGATAACTCTACTAAATTTACAAATTTATGACGTTCAAATATTTACAACAAAAAAACATTTTAAAATTACAATTATCGTCAAAAAATAGAGTATGTATTGTAATTTTACATATTGTATGGAAATTTTCGTTAAAAATGGTATCTTTTTCGAAAGCAGTTTGGGAATTCTAAAATTATCACACAATTGCACTCTAATTTTCAAACGACTTTCGAAAATTACAATACATTTGTAAATGGTTTTTGCAAAGACTTACTAAATTTAGTATGTTTTTGTTCATGAAATTTGCTTCCTACAAAATTGTAAAATCTACAAAAATATTTTTACATTGTAAGTAACTTACACAGAAAAATTTATTTCATTTGATTTGACTACAAATCATTTGAAATAAAGGGCTTTAAAATTTCAATATTTTAAAAACAGCATTTTATTAATTAAAAAAAAATCTTATAAGGTGCCTCTTTACGCCCTGGCGCCCTGACTCTGTGCATCACATGCTTGAGCCCTAGATGATATTTCCTTTAGACTGAAAGGGTTGAATCCATAAAAATATTGGTATACTTTTCAGCTCTTCTTACTCTATTGTTCCTCCTTTCTTTTCAAATGCCTGTCATTCATTCATTCATTCTCTTCAAATCATCCCCTTTTTTTCAAAGATGAATTTCATACCCGAGATAATATAGGTCTACTCTAATACAATATATCCCTAAAATTACAATTTCAGTATCTTTATCCTGCCTGAAAGGAAAATAAGTGAAAGAATTACAATATAGAAGAGGGTTATAATTTTGAAGTAAATAATATGTAAGCTCCCGGCTATATTCTTTTGAGATATTTTACTTTCTCTTACCTCTATATATATGTTAATATATAGAGAGAGAAAGTATTGGATTCATGTCAAAAATTCGATGTCGAGATTTTGATGGATATACACGTTTTGAAGTTCCCTGAATCCAAAAAAGTGGTTTTCGCGACATGGTCTGTCTGTCTGACCGTGTGTCTGTGTGTCTGTCTGTGTTTCTGGGTTCAATTTAAAGCATGAAGGAATTGAGCTAGGAGGTTGAAATTTTATATTTAAGTTTTGTACCCTCCTGGACTGTGAAAATAAGCTTTTAATCAAAATCGGACAAAGAGTACTAGTACTTTACTATGTACTTTTTCGGTTATTTTTTCGATTTTCTCAAAATTGGCTTCAACGATTTTTTTTTAAATTCATAAATCAATTATTTTTTAGATGCTCTTTAAAATGTATATTCTCATTTTGTGATTGAAATCTTCTGAAGACCACTTTACACTTTTACTCCATAGAAAAGATAGGAGAAATAGTTGCCATGGTAACAAAATATAAATATTTTCCCATACTTATAAATTTTACATCTTGAAAATCGAATATACTGTACTATCGGAAACTAAATATATCTCGACACAAAAAATCTGGTGTGACAAGCACAGAACACAACTTTCTCTTGCCGAAGGGTAAGAGAAAGTTGTGTGCTGTGCGACCAGTCACACCAGATTTTTTTTTAAACACTCACACTTTTTTCTCATTCACACACACATTCACACAGTCTTTTCGGCAACTTAGGCCATTTAAGACTTTTACGATAACCGTTGTATAAATAATTATTAGAATTCTAATATATCGGCGGAAACTAAATATATGTCGACACAAAAATTCTGGTGTGACAAGCACAGTACACAGCTTTTTCTTCCCAAAGGGTAAGAGAAAGTTGTGTGCTGTGCGACCAGTCACACCAGATGTTTTAATTTAAAACTACAACTGAAAAAAAGGATGAATGCTTCTTATTTTTTTTTTTTTTTTTAATTTAGAAAAAAATGACGAAAATTAAAAAAAAGAAGATAACAAATGATTTAAATAATCCATACAGCTTTATGTCGAATAATAATGGAAGCAGCCAAAAATGTAATTAAAATTCATTTTTTTTATTTCTTCTTATTGTCGAAGTTTCGGATAATTAGTTCATTGCTCCCTTTCTCATGAAGAATAATTTGTTAAAACTGCCAGTGAACACATTTCTTCAATTTTTTAAAATAATTAAAAACTTGGTTTTATTCACAATCCGATACTAGGAAGAAAATGTATAATACAATTTTGTAATAATATTCATTTTAAAAAATTTCTTTTTTTCATCAGGCCTATTGGTAATTTTGATAAAAATGAATCACTAACAATCACCGTTCCAGTTATTCATTTGTAGCAAAATTGAGGGCCTTTATGGGACATTCGGGTCTCTTCCCTCGAGAAGATCGTTTTATCATTAACTCATAATTAATACTTATTATATTGAAAAAGAATCATCAAATCAAAACAACAATTTGCCATTTCTCTTATACATTTTGTAAATATCTATTCCGGGCTTTACGAAAAGATTTTGTTCGTGACATCAGACTAACAAGAATCGAAAATCGATCCCGATCTTCAAACTCAAGGATTCGTTTTGAGGTTGGGTGGAGGTGGGTGTTATACCACCCACTGAGTGGTGTATGTATTAAAGGGTAAGGGTTGTAGCGACGCCTACTTCTCTCTCTGTTTGTTTGAAGAGAAGTGACTTACTGACTATCGACAAGTCAAATTGAACACCGGATGTCTCTTCTCTTGAACCGAAAATCTTGACACGAATTCCTTTACCGGAGAAATCGAGGGTGGAGTGACTATTTATAAACCCGAAAAAATTTCATTTATGATGGATATTATAATGAATTCTTTAAATAGTTTTAACAAAATGAAATTTCCTTACCTGCAAAAAAATGAAATGTTATTCAGTAAAAATGCGTTAAATTTTAGGGGAAAAAAACCTTTATTATTTATTCTTTATCAGCTTCTTAGATAACAGCATCTGTCCACTTCATTTATAGTTGAATCACTAATTATAGTTTCAATTTATGAAGGCAACACTTCTACAATAAATTACCTATTTTCTTCTAATAACAGATTCCCAGACTATCAATGTAATTAATATCGTTTCTTTTTGAATTCAATAATTAGCATTTTTTACTTTTTCTTACCTATGTATATATGTAATATATATATATAGAGAGAGAAAGTATTGGATTCATGTCAAAAATTCGATGTCGAGATTTTGATGGATATACACGTTTTCAGGTCCCCTGAATCCAAAAAAAGTGGTTTTCGCGACATGGCCTGTCTGTGTGTCTCTGTGGACAAAATATCTCAAGAACGAAAAGAGCTATGAGGTTGAAATTTTAAATTTAAGTTAGGTACCCCCTGGGACTTGACACGAAGGTTTTGAACAAAATCGCCCAAAGAGCACTAGTATTTTACTGATGCACTTTTTCAGTTTTTTTTTTTCGATCTTCTCAAAATTCACTCAACGATTTTGTTTAAAATTCAAAAAAATCAATTATTTTTTAAATACTCTTGAAAAATGTATATTCTCATTTTGCCATTGAAATCTTCTGAAGACCACTTTACTCTTGTACTTTATAGGAAAGATAGGAGAAATAGTTGCCATGGTAAGAAAATATAAATATTTTCCCAAGCTTATAAATTTTACATCTTGAATTCTAATAAATCGGCGAAAACTAAATATATCTCGACACAAAAACTCTGGTCCCACAAGCACAGAACACAACTTTCTCCTACCAAAGGTAAGAGAAAGTTGTGTGCTATGCGACCAGTCGTCACACCAGAATTTTTAATTCTGAAATTTTTTTTCATCCATTTGCCAAGAAATTAAATCCGGATAAATAGTCAATATTAAATTTCATGGTTTGTAAAATCAAATTCGTAATTTCAAATATGGAAACTAGAATATGCAATAACTTTCTCACTATGTTTCAACCTGATTAATACTTATTTAAATCATTTGGATACTAAATAATATAAAAAAATATGTGTGGTTAAAAAAATCTACTTAAATTACTGTTTAAAGTTTTATATGGCTTCATATGCCGAAAAAATATTTTTTATTTCTAAAAAAAAAATCTGGTGTGACTGTCGCACAGCACACAACTTTCTCTCAGACAGACAGATGTCGCGAAAACCACTTTTTCGGATTCATGGGACCTCAAAACGTGTATATCCATCAAAATCTCGACATCGAATTTTTGATATGAATCCAATACTTTCTCTCTATATATATTAACATATATAGAGGTAAGAGAAAGTAAAAAACAAGTCTTGATTATTCAATAAATAAATATTTGGCACCAGGCTTGTCTTAATGCGCCATTGCATCATATAAACTTGTGATAAGTATAATTCAAGCCGAGGAGTTCCCCAGTTCGACACTGGAGGCGCCACTGATCAAGAGTGCCTGTTAGTTAGGCAAACCGTTTTCCAGAAAAGATATTAATTTTGCCTATTTAATAGGCATGTATGATGGAGAAAATTTATGAATAAATAATAGGAACTTTAGTCCTTTTTACTTTCTCTTATCTATACCTATATGAACCTATGTGTTAATACGAGGCATGTTTTTTAATTAAGGGCCGTTATGTTATAAAGAAACAAACATAATATTTTTAACCAACTTTTTTGGAATCTATATACTTTTTTATGTTTTTCTATATAATTGCATTGATTATTCAAGCACCTTATCATGTCAGCAACTTTCAAAATGTTACTTTCTCATATGAGAAGTTAGAAAAAAAATAAAGGTAAAGGGCAACTTCCATGCATTCATAATTTTTTCTAACTTAAAAAAAATCTTGATACAGACAAAAATTTTTCCTACAAAATACTTTCTTGATAATATGATAAAATTAAAAAAGAGCAAGTTAAAAAAACTTTCATTCATGGTTAAGATACTACATGTAGATTAAACTCTATTTGATGATTAGAGAAATTTGTTGTGATTTACCTTTTTTTTAATAGTAACAATTTAGTTAAATTGCTTATTTGCGTGGAGAATTTAAAAAAAAATCCAATCTGTCTATTTAATCTAGAAAAAAGATTTTAATCTTTTTTTTATTATCAACTAGAGAAGATTTCTTATATTTATATACGAAATTATTTTATAGACTGTTAAACTGGCTACTATTTCCCGAAATGGCATTAAGAGACATTTATATTCCATTAACCTAACGAGTGGTTAAGTTGTTGGCCTCTCTCCACTCAATGGTTATGGATTCGATTCCCGGTTAGTGCCAGGAGTCATTTTTTTTATTTTTTTGCCTCACTCTCTTCTCATTGTAAATTCATGACTTCATATAAATCAAGGGATCATTTCCTAGCAATTAACATCAATCAGCGCATTTGATACGAGATATAATCCCAGGGATGGTCAAGTGCCAAACCGATATTCAAGAGAATCTCCTACAAATAGGATCTATGTTAGTAAATTAAACTATACTATTAAATAGGTCTGGCTTGAAATATCAATAGATGATACTATTTTAATAGCCTATTCTTTCAATTTGTAAATAAATTTAAATTAATTAATAAAAACTTGGAGTGATTGTTCGCAAAGCACACAGCTTTCAATTACCGCAGTTAAGGTGTTCAGTGCTTGTCCCACCAAATTTATTGTGTCCACATATTTTTAGTTTCAGGCGGTATAGTAGAATTCAAGGTATAAAATTAATAAACAGAAAAATAGTTATATTTTATTTCTCCTAACTTTCCTATAAAGTACTGTACGTGAGGAAAGTGGGCTTCAAATAATTTTGAGGGCGAAAATAAGAATATACATTTTAAAGAGTATTTAAAAAGT